>JAOUZG010000678.1:4077008-4091820 GCA_026289955.1 Argiope argentata | reverse complement strand
TGCAAAATACATAAATCTGTCATTAGCTAATACGTTCTAACAATGAAACACGGCAATGTGGATTAAATTCGTCTGGGAAAAAGGTTCTTTTATTTAAATAATGATGACTAATAAAGGATTTTCGCCGTAGTAATACGAATCTAACTGAGAAATTGCAGAGCCAGAAAATTAAAGAATTTTTAAATAAATTTTTATCTTTAAATTTTTTTTGTAATCAACGTAAAATAAAAATTTTGCATACAGTTTTGATAATTTCATTTAGTTACCTGAATGGTATTCACTCATATCTAAGAAAAATATCTGTATATAGGGGGAAAATTAAAACAAGAAAAAATTAAAACTATTTCCTGAAATATTGCAACTAGACTTATATCTCCAATTATAAAATTTTCTTTATAAATATAGCGGGCTGTTGAATTATAGTTTGTTGTTGTTGTTACTTATGGCACTTTTCATTTCGCATTATGAAAATTTTTATTTTTGCGCTTACAATAATTTTTTTTGTAAATGTACATTCCTACATTTACAATTCTATTAATTAGCAAAGCGAATTTTAGAATAAATGAATCCGTATTAAAAGAATAATGCCAGGAAAACCTATATTCCGGGGAATAAGTCGGCCGCCTAAATAGGCTAATTAAATACATATTTTCAATTATATATTTTAAATATATGTGTTTGACAGGGATTGTCTGGTTGGTAGGATGTTGGCTTCGGGTTCCAATATTCTGAGTTCGAACCCACAAGCCGAAGACCCCCGTGTCTGTGGTGGATGGCACACGTTAAATCCGTTTGTGGCCCCATAGTCCTCCATGTCGAGAGTAATAACACTAGGGGCACAGGGTCAGAGATTATCGTTCTCTGTTTTAGATCTAAATTCCGATCTATGAATGAATGAATGAAATGCATGTATGAAGTCCGCCCCGTAAAAAGGTTTTAAGACGCGTATTAACAAGAAGTCAGACTTCTGTCCTTGAGTGCTGAGGGGTTCGTACCCTCAGAATCTCCCCCACCCACCTACCCACCCAAGGGAAACCTTGTATTTGCGGATGAGATGCTTCCGGTATGGTAGTTAGATCTCACCACCCCGGTGGATACGCTAATAGATGGGGGTTAGAATTCTCCCATCGATGTCGGGATGTACTTCCTTCGGGGAGGGTTGTATCGTGACCGGTGATAGCCATTAGGACTCAACCCAGTTCCCGCTAATTGTTGTTGCGGCGGTCCGGTCATTCAGTTTTTATGGTTAATCCGTATGCCTTCGTGGCGGGTTGGAGAGTCTGTTCTATGACCCACCTCAGAAGCTATTGCACCCCTCATTACATTGTAAAGCGTAACACGAGAACAATAAAGGTAATTATTTTATAAAAAGTAATTAAAATAAAAAATTTCTTTGTTAATCTAAGTAGGAATTGATTATAAAAAATTGTTTTTTTTATATTGCTTATTTATTTGCGCTTGCAGTAATTTGTAAACGCACATTCCTATATTTACAGTCTTATTAATTAGCAAAGCGAAATTTTTAACAAATGAATTCCATATTAAAGGTTTAAAGCTAGGAAAACCCATATTCTGGCCAATAAGTCAGTCGCCTAAATAGGCTAATTATATGAATATTTTCTATTATATTTTTTAAATATGTGTGCTGTTATTTGGTTCACGGAAAATGCCATGTGTGCTTATAATTTATATAAAAAATGTAAAAATCATTTACAATGGTGAACTAAGTGTTAGGAAATTTCGGCATTTAGGTTTTTTCATAATTTTAAATTCCAAATTCTTTTGTCCCCTTCACTTTATTCTAAAATGATGTAAAGTAATTTGAACCCGCTTTTGTGCGGCATTAGTTTTAATAAATCACTTCATTTGACATCAAACATATAGCTATTTAATCGTCATAGTATCTGACATTTAGTCTACTCGATAACCGTAGCTAATATGTAATTATAATATTTTATACATGATATAAATACGTGTCATTATGTTTGTAATGGTGGTGTCAGGTCCTGTAATGTCCGTCTAGGTGTTACCAAATTGTTCATCATAAATGTAAATATTTCTTATGTTTCGTTTTTTCCCTCTTAATAAATTGTTTTTGATTTAAACATTTCTTTTGTCGGACCCGATCTTGGGAGATTTTTATTTATCATCATTCGATTTGTCATCATGACGATTTATGTTAAGTTACTCATTGCAATAGTAATTCACAATCATTAACCCCTTAACCGGTTTGCCCGTACGCCGTACGTGCATCGATTTATCGAATTTCGATAGTTGTAAACAAAAAATAAATCATTCATAACAATTATAATTCAATAGTAAAATGACTTCGAATACGTAGATAAGCCAAGTATCCCATGGGTTTCCATTTGAATCAAAATAAGAAAATATTCTCAAAACAGGAGGTGTCATCTTTTTAGATAGTAAGGAAAATTAACCAGTTAAGGGGTTAATAGTTTGAAAACAACGATTTAGTATGAAGAATCGATTTCAAAACCTTGTCTTTGAATTCAAAATCAAATTAAATTAACCTGATTAAGAACTTAAGTAAGTGAACGGAAAATGGTACTGCAACTAAATCAAAAACATTCTTTTGTAAACATTTGGAATTTTTTGTGTTATCATTACTGATAAGCTTAAACATAAATAACTCAAGGGAAAAAAAGAAGAAAAAATAGCAAAGGAATTTTATAATAAATATTTTTAAATATTTCCTAAACATTTTTCATTGATAAATATCAAGAATACTTTGCTATATAAAAACGTGTAAAAACATATTTGATCGCGCATTATTTTAAAGTACGACAAAAATAGATTTAAAAAATTGTCTATCAGTTATCACGAACATTTAAAGTTATTTGTTTCTCGAACATTTCACATTAAAAGGAATATTTATTCAAAGTTTTTACATAAAATCTTGCCTCTGACTTCATTTAATTTCAGAAATGTGCTTCAAGTAAACCAGAATCGTCTGTATTTATATTTTTTTCCTTCAGTTAACTTTCAAACAAATAAATATCTTTTGACTCTCAGAAAAGAAGCAAAGAAACCACAATTTTGAAAGAAAGGAGTGAAAAAAGGCCCAGGAAAATCATAAAAAAAGGTATAGAAATCACGATATTCTATTTTTCATTTCTTTTTCTTTTTGTATGCTGATTTTTGTGTTCTTATTTTAAGTTAAAGTTTAAGTAAGAGTTTTAAGATTGCATAATAAACGAAGAAAGACTTCCAGATTTTAAAAATAAATTGGAATTTATATTTAATAAGTAAGCTTTGTTTTAAACATAAGGATAAAAGGATTTTCGATTTGTAAAAGAAAGAGGATTTATCTTACTTAAGTTTTAAAATTGATTTGGTTTTAATAAAATCAATTTCTGTAAAATAAACTAATGTGAATATTGGATCTATAATAATGTCAAAGGAAAAAGTATTATAAAAATAAATAAAGAATATTTTTTAACAAACGATAAATATTGAAATTTTAGAATACATTTTTATTCTGAATTTTTTCAACTGATTTGTTTATTTCAGTCAAATGTATAGAAAAATTAAAAATTTTCTTCTCTATTTATTTTTAGGTTATAAAAAATAAATACAGAAATCCTAAAATAAATGTATAATTTTTAAAAAATTATTAAACAATTTTTTTAGTTAAATTATTTTACTGATGAGAAAAAAATCATTTTAAATATTGATCAACGGACATGTATAATGTTTAACTGCATTTTTATCTCATGTTTTAAATGAAATAGCTTTCAAGAAATCTTTTATTAAAAATTAAAGGCATTAAAAATGTGTTTGTGAAATATTACTGAAACTAACTGTATTTGGTGATCAACTGGTTGTATTTAATTTCAATTAAATATCTTTTGCATAATTAAAAGTTTATTTATGTCTTTAAATTTTAAGCATTAGTGAAAGTTATAAAGTCCACGATTCTTGAATAGTAAGTGTATTGCATTTATAAATCATTCTAATGAGATCAAGCTTTATGATTTGATTTACTGTGACATTCCCAACCCTGGGGTGGGCACCTCGAATTGAAGATGAGTTGCTTCCGGCATGGTGGTTGGATCTCACCACTCTGGGAGGTATACTGATATGTGGGGGCTTGGCTCCTCACATCGATGATAGGAAGTACTTCCTACGGGAAGGGTTGTACGGTGACCGGTGATGGCCCTTACGACTCAACCATAGTTCCAGCCAGTGTTGCTGTTGCAGCTGTCCGGTCATTCAGCTTCGTGATTTATATCCGAGTGCCTTCGCGGCGGGTCAGAGAATCTGGTTTGACTTACCGTGACATTTTTAATTCACTTTGTCAATGTTACAATTAAAATTAAAAAATTAAAACGATTAAGTTTAAAAAGTGCGTTGGAATTTGAGATAATTTATTTGTTAGGTCATTATACAATTTCAGAGAGTGCAATTTTATGAATTAGAATCACTTCAGCAAATTGTTTCTTTAGTTTGAATTGCACTCATTCAGCTTTCATAGCACACCAATATAATGATATAAAATGAAGAGAAAAAAGAATCCCATGAAAATTGTCTCAATCAATTAATTTTCACCTAGTATCAACATTCGAATGCAAAGGTCATATAAAAAAACTTTGTTGTTATTGTTACTTGCCATGAACAAGCCCCGCTAATACATCAGCAGATTTTAGGCCGGAGATATACGCCTCTTGTTTTACAAGTAGAGCCATCTAGAGGAAAGAGTACGACTTAGCCACACACACGCCACAACCCTTTTTAGGGGGCGGACTACATTCATGCAAATTCCTTCGTTCATCCACAGATCGTAATTTAGATCTGGAACAGAGGACGATCCCCTCTGACCCAGTACCCCCAGTGGTATTACTCTCGACATGGAGGACTTTGCGATGACAAATAGGTTTAACGAGCACCAGTCGCCACACACTCGGAGAATCTTTTGACCGGTGAGTTTCGAACTCGTAACCTAAGGAGTACGAGGCCAACGCTCTACTAACCAGGCTATCCTGACTTAAAAAAGCTTAACTGTTTTAACTATCCAAGTTCAAATTTTATGAAAATTAAATCCGACGTTATTGCTGGAATTCATAGATATTCACACAAACGCTGACACGGGCAAGTGGGTGCATTACGTATGTTGATAGTACATTGCATTTCACAATTATACAAAATACTACTAGAACTCAATTCTAGCAATATTGTTACAAACTTTGTAAATATCTCTGTAAACATTTGTATTCGTCTTGAAATATTTGAGACAGATCTGAAATAATCAGATTCTGAGGCAAAAATCGGGCAATTTAGGCGTATTTTATGTAAAAACGTCATTTCCATTAATTTGGCGACTTGGCGAACTTTTGGTGAAATTCTTTGCGATTTGGCAAAATTTGGCGAAAAATAGATAGTTTTGGAATATTTCCTTATCTAAGCTCTGAGACCATTATTAAGCGAGATACCCTAGAACCTTGACCGAAGTCCATGATTTTCACGCCAAGTCAGGTATAAATACCATTGCGCGATTGACCATCATGATTAGATGATTTCGCCAACTACTGAATGAAAAGTTTACTCTCATATGTTCCATATACCGGAGATCAATGCCCCTTGAGCGGGGCTAGATGCTCTGTCAAACAAGTCACTACGATGATGATTAGAAAATAGAGAAGATTTGATTGTTAATCGAGTACACAGAAGCTGTTATCTGTTTGACGCATTAGAGACCTCTGTGTATGGAAGCTGTTTCCTATCGTATTAACTGAATTAAAACTGCGTAATTCTGACTCGTAACTGCTGTAAAATTTTTGAAACTTCAAGAGATTTCTATGAATAAGTCTTTTGATTTTCAAGAGATTTGTTTCTCCGCTCTCAATCTACACGAACTCTGAAGCGCGATACAATATAGAGAAAGAAAATATGAATGACATCTTATATTTCGCATTATTTGCAATTGGGGGGTTACGAAAAGGTCATCAACAATTTTATGTATTTGTTAAGGCATTCATTTAACCACAGTGTAGAAAAGTTGTTTTATGAAAAGCATATATAGAGCAGAGTTATTTAATATTGGAATATTTGCGCCAAGAAAAAAAGTACTTACGTAGTATACCGTCCAACTTGATCGCCAAATTTGAAGTCGTCGCCAATGAATTGCTAAACTTCCTGTTATGGCAATCCGGAAATGGTGTAATCCGCTGATCTTTATCGCCAAATTTAAATCCGGGACCAATGAGATATTATCTTTTTGGCGATCGTTGGCGAGGACGGCATAGTACGTAAGTACCAGAAAAAGAATATGACATCACAGCTCAGTTTAAAGTAACGTTGCAAAATAAGTGCTAACAAGTGAAGCGTTAATATATAATAATGGGACGAATCAATTTGGCATTCAATTCTCATTTAGAAATAATAGGTTGTAAATAGTTGGAAAGTTTAGCAACAGCGATTCTTTATTTATTTTCAGATCGCATGTTACCTTCTAAACAGAAAAAAAGTGACAATCAAAAGATTTCTGGGCATCGCAGGACGAAAGCCCTTGACTCAGGTAAGAAAAATTGATTTTGCTGCCGAATCACTCGCTTCAAATTAAGTCGGGATAATTGCTTGAAAACATAACGCAATACATAAAGGTTTGAAATTTAATAGCAGCAGATGCAACTTAATTGCTTATTAAAAGTGTTTACAATCTCTTGATATAGTTGTGCATGCCAGCTTTCTGGCAGAGAGGTAGCGCGTCTTCCTTGTGTTCTGTGAATCCGGGCTCGAGCCCCGGTTTGGGCATGGTTGTTCTTCGGTGTTCTATCTGTGACATGTGTGAATGCTTCCCCCCCTTTAAAAAGGGGTTGTGCAAGCGTGTGGGTGTGCGTTTCATTCTGGAAGGCAGACTTCTGCTATCGGATGCTCAGGTGTCCATACCCTCAGAAGCTACTGCACCCCTCTTTCCGCGGTAAAAAGCGGACGCGACATCATCATGCAGTGGTGTATAACTTGCTTCCAGTAATGTTAAGGCACTCACTTTTAAGAATTTTTGTAATATGTTATTAGTAGTAATTACTATAAATTCTGAATGTTACACAGTAGTTTGTCCCTTCTTTAAAATCAATTTATACTTAATGTATAATGAAAAGGGTTTATACTGGACTAACGGCCTAGGGCTTTGAATACGTATTCCGTGGGCTGCGAGTTCGAACCTCCCAGTCGGGGATTATCCGTGTGTGTGGTGGCTGGAGCACGTTAAATCTGTCATGATCACAAAGTCCTCCCTGTCGAAATTAATACCACCGAAGGTACTGGATATTTTCATAATGTTTGATCCATTTAAAATAAAACATTGTTATTTAATCGATTTTTCCGATTCATTTTGAAACACTTTCGAATTAAGATAATATAAAATAAAGCAAACTAGAAATTTCTAATTCATATTGCATTACCCCAACTGACGTAGAACTATCAAGCATTTTTCGTTGCCGCAGCTGCTTTGAATCCTCAATTGGCGTTGAAAATTCAGCAGTAGTATAATTTTTTGGTCCAATATTTATAGTAATTGTAATTGCTAGGCCGGGATACCTGGTTAGTAGGGAGTTGGTTTCGCATCCCTTGGGGTGTGAATTCGAACCCACCAGCCAAAGACTCTTCGTGTGTCGAGGACACAAAGTTCCTCGACACACAATTGTCGACACAAAATTTGTCGTGGTCACAAAGTTCTCGATGTCGAGAGTCACACCACTGGGGGTACTGGGTCAGAGGTGGTCGTTCTCTGTTCCAGATCTAAATTACGATCTGTGGATGAATGAATGAAACGCACGAATGAAGTCCGTCCATTAAAGATTATTTGTAACGTATGTGAGCTAGAAGTCAGACTTCTGACTTTCGGGGGCTATAGTGTCCATATCCTCAGATTCTACTGCACCCCTCCTTCCTTTGTAAAGCGGAACATGAGAACAACAATAGCAACTGGATAGAGTAAACCCTATCTCAAGACAATCAGCCACTAGTTGCTATGGAATTGCTGTAACGATTTTTTATTATTTTATCTAAATATAACATCAGAAATGGTGCTGTTTCTAGCATTTTCTTACTTGCGCGTTGTAGAAACAAGTAATACACAACTACATCGAAGGATTATAAATATTTTCTGTAAGCCCTCAAAATGTTTATAGTATTGGTTGCATATTCTTAACAATTATATGCTATGTTAGCAATTATATGTTTTTAGGTTGTAGTGTTATATCTACTTTTATAGTTAACAGCTTATGAGCGAATATATATAGTTTCCTATCATGCTTATATAGAATGAGACGTCTAAGTTTGTATAGAAACTACTGATGAAAACTCAAGGTGAAATACTATAAATCTTTTTTGTTTTACATTATTTTATTAAACTTGATATTCTAGTTGATAAATATGAAATTTTAGAATTATTTTTTATATGTTAGAGTTTGTAAATATTATGGGCTTGTGTAATATCGATGAGAGTAAGAGATGAATCTTATTTTAATACTTTTGAACCGAGTGAAGGTCGCTATACGAACCTGCGACGCTAGGACCGGTGACCGAGTAACATGACCATAATACAAAAGTCGACTTCGGTATCGTAGATGTTATCTGCCTTATGAAGCTAGCGCTACACTTTTAAACTTAATTATCAATTGATTTCTATACTTAAGTTTTCATTTTATAACCTTTATTTTACCTAAAAATTAAATTTTATATCGATTTCGTCCTTTTAGTAATAAAACTTGTTTCCAAATCTGTCTAGATTTTATGGAAATTTAGAAAGTCTCGAATGATTAGAGTCATTATAAGTTGAAATTAAAAAGTACAAACAAACGAAAAATATTAAATATTTTTATTAGAACTATAAAATACTGTATTTTTAAACAGCTCTTAATAAATGTATTTAATTTTCTTACTACTTATTTCATCTTATATGTAGTATGCAAAGAAAAGCATTGAAACCATGAAAAGAAAATTCGATCTTGATATCTTGCCGAATATCCAAACTTCATAGCTCCCTGTATTTGAAAAACAAGTATTTTGACTTGTGACTAAACGCTTATCCTTCCGTCTGTATGGGAACACGATAACTCAAAAGTGTTTTGAGCTAGACTTATGAATTTTAGTGTGTGATCTTTGGACTAACTTTGTAATCTATACCAAATTCGAAAGAGAAATTTATTCTTTTTCTATGTGTATATTCAAGCATAGCTGAATACGATTGTAAGACAGAAATGGCTAGATGGATAAAATTTTCTGTGTATATTTAGAATATAAAGACTTTTATTAAATTTCAAACAAAGGAATTGATCCCTCCGTTGGCCTGTACTTTTGCATTCAGATGGACGGAATACTTAAAAATAGCAAATTGAACAAAAGACATTTGTTGCACATTTAAAGCCTCTAAAGTATGTGTTCTTAGACAATGTTGAATAATATTCAACAAAGTTTTAATCGTTTAATAATTTGCTGGTTTATACATTCTGAAGTATATAAAGTCGATAATTCACAACGTAGCGGCTTAGCTATGTGAAATTTGGCATGCAGAATTATTATTGATATTGTTACGAACGCCGTGGAGGGCACCGAGGTTGGCGGCGTTTGACAGGGAGCTTCGCGCCATTCGGGTTGGTTTGGTGAAAGGAATATTCTGGTAGCAGCTGGACCGTTCACGAAGCCCCGCGTGCTTTGAGGGCGCTTGTTCGCTCTGCTATACAAGAGACGGGTTGCCGTAGTTTCGGCAGTGTTTCCTCTCTGAAGCGAAGCGATTCGTTGTTGCGAGGTGATTACTTTTCTCGCTTGTTATTAGTGAGCCGTGTTTACGTTTGCTGCTAACGTTGTATTATTGAACTCGCTGTGACTTACTGTTTGCTGTGCTATACGATAGCTGTTTTGCAGTCTGTTTTTATTGTGCATCTTGCATTTACGCTGTGAGTGACTGTTAACTGCTGGATTGTGTTTTCCTTTATCAAGTGATCCTGTCAATAGCTGTAAATAAATTTGTTTGTGCTGTCCTCAAGCAAAGTCCATTCAATCCGAACCTGCTACACTAGAAACGTAACGATATTATAATTGGAGCAAGGTTTTTAATTATTTGGACGGAAAAAATTATTTAAATATAAATATCATTTTCTTCTCATAATACTACTAAACATTTTCTTGCCCTCTTGGTTAACAGCATCAAGTGTCATACACACACATAAGAACTAATGGGGAAGAATTAGCAAAGTTTCTTCAGATACTTATGCATTCATAAATATCTTTAAAGCAGAGATTTTTGTTAACATTAACCTAAATTATTTTTTATTATATTTTTTTAAATGCACCTGCATTTACATTACAAATAAAAACATAATATTCATGTGTTTTTTCATATATAATATCTTTCTGCCTATTATTATAATAGATAATTATTCTATAATCTTTCAAAATTAAAAATCTTTGCAAACGGTTTCATTTTAGTTTAATTTCTTATATGTTTGTGTTGTTGTTACTTATGGCACTTGCCATGGACAAGCCCCCACTGATTACATCAGGAGAATTTAAGCCGAAAGGAGCGGCTCTTGTTTCAAGTAGCGCCAACTAGGGCCAAGAGTACGACTTAGCTACACAATCATCACAGTCATTTGCACGGCCCCTTTTTGCAGGGAGGCACAGTCATGAATCTCACAGATAACACACAAAAGAAGAACAACCATGCCTTAACCGGAACCCGAACCCGGAACTCCCAGAGCACGAGGAAGACACACTACCTCTGTGCCAGAAAGCCGGCTAGTAACATCATAAGGAAGTATACCTATCAAAGGATTAGATATCAGAATTTAACAGAAAATAAGGGCCGAGAAAACCTAGTTGGCAGGCGTTGGATTTGTATCTCTTTGGCTGTGGGTTGATGCACACTAACCGAAGACTCTCCGTGTGTGTGTGTGGTGGCTGGTTCACATTAAATTTGCCATAAAGACCCCGAACCCGGGACTCCCAGAACACGAGGAAGACGCGCTTTATATGTTTGTAAATCCTGTTAATAGTCACTTTTGTTTGTTTTTCCTAATATAAGTATTCTGATAGTTAATAAAATTTCCATAACACGTCCATCAAACCGTTCTTGATCCAAATGCTTACAAATACTGATATATAAGACGGCGTTCGGTTTTATACTAAGAAGCATCCAACGTTTAGGAGGGGGGAATTCTGAAAATAAAAATATGATCTGCTGTTTTGTTTCTGTATTGGAGGAATCGTACTTAGAAAAGGGAATATGAAAGAAAGTTTTGTGGAGACCACTCATTCTCTTTTTCTCATTTCATGCTTCTCAATATAACTCTCCCCCAAAAAATTATACTCGTTACAGTTAAAGGAAAAAAATGACTTCCAATTCATCAACATAGAACAAAATCTTTCCCCATAATGATAAGTTACTAAAATTTGTCGTATCACGCAATTGTTTTGAAAATTACATAGCTGCCAACTTTTTTTATTATCTCTTCTTCCCAATTTTATTCCATAACGTCAACTAAAATTGATTCTGAATTGAACATTTGATTTACGTTTTCATCATCTAACCAACAATCTCATTTTCAAAGTTAATGATAGCAGATTTTATGATTATATCAATGGTCAAAAAAAATTATTAATATGAATCGTTGGCAAACTGCCAGAATATCAACTCCATGGCGACAATAGGATTACAACAATCATCATCTCAATGAATGCCATTTGAAAAGGTGGGCTTGCACTGAACTAGTTATGATAGTTAAATGCAAACTTTATTTCCGTTAATTAAAGAGACGCATTTGCTTAATTTATTCATAGCACAATAGAATCATTAAATGAGCAGGGTTATGACAAGAAGGAACTAAACACCTCCAAACTTCAAATTTTGGGATAAAACTGTTTTTAAAAAAATATCCCACTAGAGATTTTTTTTTACACTAATCAGAAAAAAAAATATTTCACTATATAGCTAATTTCAATTGGTTAATTCTGTTCATCAAACAACGTCTGTAATGATGATTCAGATATTCACCATACAGTAGTACTTGGTTCTTTTTTGCAATCCAAAGTGTATTTGACACAACTCCAGATGATATATTGGATAGATTATTTATATAAGTTTGATAGTAAATAACGATAATTGTTTTTTGTTTTGGTTAAACCGTGTAGTGAATTATTCATCCATATTGATTTCATATATTTGGCAAATCTATAATTATCAACGCAAACACCAATCTTAATAAAGTAGTATTCCCCCCCCCCCCAAAGTTTGTACTTAAGCATTAGGGAGCCTGGTTGGTAGGGTGTTGGATTCGCCACTCTTGGATTGTAAGTTTGAACTCCGCTGGCCGAAGTCTCCCTGTTAGTGCGATGGCTGGCATACGTTAAATCTGTCGCGGCTATAAAGTCCTCCATAGCGAGAGTAATACCACTGAGGACACTAGGTCAGAGGTGATTGTTCTCTGTTCCAGATCTAAATTGCGATCTGTGGATGAATGAATGAAGCACATGAATGAAGTCCGCCCCGTAAAAAGGTTTTGTGAAGCATTAGTCTCAGTCTTGGCCCTAGATAGAGCTATTGAAACAAGAGACTGTCTCTAGGCTCAAAATCACTGACGGTTCGTCAGCAGGCTTGTGTACATCAAGTGCCATTAGAAACGGCAACTTTTCATGTAAATAAAATATTTTAATGATAAAGTATTGTTTCAAAAGAATTGTCTGGAGGTCATTATAAATGTTGACTTTGAGGAATCGTTATTTGACAGTCATTTCTGAACATTGGAACAACCTAATTTCTGCTTTGAGCATGATCGCACATAATCATAATAAGTTATACAAGGGAAATTTCTTTTTAAAATTTATTAAGAAATTCGTCAAGTTTTTCAAAATTTTGAGCAAATTCAACATTTAATGGATCAATAGCTTATCCAGTCTGCCTTTTCTCGTATATCTGAATCTAAATTACGCAGCAACAATTAAATAGTTCATTTTTTTAAAAAAAATATGAATTTAACATTAAACAATATTAAGAAGGTGATTAATTTTGATTTAAATCCGTTAGACAATCTGTTCTTTGTTTGCCTCTGCATATATGATAACAATAATCGAAAACAACAATATTAAGAAGCTAAAATAAAACTCAAAATAAGACGTTTACCTGGACGTTAAATCAAGCCGAATTTGTGAATTGCCGTTTGGCAACACTTCGACCTAGCTCAGTAGCATCAACAAGCGGTTTGATAAGATTTCAAGCGAACGTTATGCTCGCATTTGTTTGAAAAATTTTTAAACGAAAAATTAATTATAAAAAAAAACAGACAAACTTTTGTGTAGTATTTGATATTGATTTTAATACGAAATTGTCGAAATGGTGAAGAGAGGTTTAATGTATATCTCAAGAATCGTTCATAAGTAGATCCAGTCGTAATGAACGAGATAGAGTGAAATGTTTGTGTCTACGGAGAGAAGTTTCCGAATGGACTGAAATTGAATATACTACTTTCGGGCAATTTATATCTTTGTAAACAGCAAATTTTGTTTCTGTAGTGTAGCTTTCAAATTTGAAAATTTGTGAGAAAGCCCCCCTCTTTTTTTGTAAATATAAATTTTTAATTCTGTTTCTATGGCATAGTTCCCTAATTTGAAAAATTGTGAGAAAAGGACAATTTTTTAAAAAATTATTTCTTTGGGGGGTTATATAGTTATTTAAATGGAATGTTATTTGTGTTTACAAAGAACTTTGATGCAGGTGATTTTTGAGAGTGTGGATTTTGAATTCAATTGTTTTATTTCTTTCATTGTTTTATCATATTATGGAAAAAAATGAATATGAATATATCTGTTGCTAACGTGATTTAGTAAATGGTGAGCGATCGATGCCAGCTTGGATCCCAAAGTGATCTGTGAGGAATTGCATTAACAATTCCTTGGGGTTGCCGAGCATAAGCGAGCAAAGAGCGAAACTCCTAATAAAACCTAAAATTTGATTTTGATACCAAATTTGGCAGCCGAAAAGAAGTAAACTGCCAGAATGGGGTGGTTATTATACGCACACTCAAAGCATTTTTCTATAATACGAAATTAAAAACTTGAAGCATTGCACTCTATTGACTGTATTTTGCAAGAAACGAATACTGCCAGGGGGAATATACACTCGTTGGTTATCAAAAATATTACAACAAATGTAATATCATTCATTTCACTTGACATACACATCCTTATATGCCTTATATGTGCACAGATTAAACCATAAATAATGAAGTCGTTTTAGAAATAAATAACCGAATATAAATTAAAATCAGAGGTAAAAAGTAGAAATAAAAATATGAAAAACGGTGATCGATGTATTAATTTCCTATCAGGGAATAAAACTAATGTGGACGCCAAAAGAAAATGTAACATTATCCGCAAACAGTATCGAATAATTAAGAGAAGAGATACCTTAACTCGAAAGGCTATATTACATATATTATATATATATTAAAGGCTATATATATATATATATAAATGTTACAAGCGTGCGAGTGGCATGAAAACGCGCTAAAAATGGCGACGTTTGGCGAAGAGCTTCGCGCCAGCTTGATTGGTTTGGCGAAAGGAATAGTCTAGTAGCCGCTGGATTGTGCGCGTTGTTTTGAGAATTTTCACGAGATTCCATGCACGCGCTTCTTCGGCTATATAAGGACGAGTAGCCGGAGTTAGTTAGTTAGTTGAGAGTTTTGAATCGATGCAAGCAAATCCTTAAAAATTTTAAGTTCGAGTCTTATATAGTAACTTACTAACCCAGCCAACAGCCAATCAGAACCCACCTTCTCTCACCTCCACGCCTACC
>JAOUZG010000678.1:4015948-4042008 GCA_026289955.1 Argiope argentata | reverse complement strand
AATTGAATTTCACTCATGGTTATAAATTAAGGATAATTCAGAGTTACGTGAAAATTGAACTCAAATATGCATATATCACCATAAAAATACTAAACATCTTAAAAATCATATGCAAATTGCAGGAAGACATCAGATGATACAGATAGTAAGTCACACGACGTATTATCAGTAAGTACAACACCGATAGTACGTGGATTTGTGTGATGTTATCCGACGAATCCAGGTTTAGCTTGCAGTCTGATTCTCGCCGGACTACCATGTTAAGAGCACCGGGTACCCGTTAGCACCAAGAGAACATCACCGAACAACACCGTTAAGGTGGTGCACGATTGCTTGTTTGGGGAGGAACTATTCTGGTTTCCAGAACTGACCTGCATGTTCAAATATTAACCATGAAAGGTCATATCTATCAGGACGGCATTCTAGAACAAAATGTACATTTGTTTTGGGGCGCCATGGGCGCAGAATTCATGATTATTGATGACAACGCCAAGTGTCCACCATGCAAATATCGTAAACGAATACCTTCTATCGGAGGATATCACCCGTATGGACTGGACAGTATTCTCACCGGACTTGAATCTAGTAGAGCATTTGTGGGATATGCTTGACTGATGGGTTGCAGCCCGTCAACAACCTCCTACATGTCTACCCGGACTTCGGAGAGCATTGCTTGATGAGTGGTGTAATATTCCGCAAGATCAGATCGATAATTTGATACTCAGCATGACCTACGCGTTTTACGAACTGTATTGCGGTCTCTGAGAGGCATGCTATGTATGAATCACCCTATCAACCATGTAATGTTGGTTTTTGTAAATATTTTTTTATAATTTGCTCCAGGGACCGAAAAAAATCGGAATTTTTATTAATGATATCAAACATATATCTTCTTTTTATGCTTTTTACCTTAGGTTTGATAAATAGGCTTTAAAATTAAGTCACATCTGTTTTGATTCTGACTCTTTTTTTTCTCTGAACTTGAATTTTCTTTAATTTATGGACACAAGTGTAAATCAAAAATAATAATCATGTATTATATAAGCAGTCACGGAAAAGGTTTATATTTCGTAATTATTATACTCCGATGCTATTCAAAGTGTTTTAAGCATTACTTAAAATTCACACCTTTTTTCGACGCGCGTGCGTGCGTGCGTGTGGACTGTTGTATCCAGTTCATAAGAGAGTATGCGAGAAAGTTTTGAGGAGACAACTACCCTCGATTTAATTATAGTTTTGAATAAGCGCATGCATGAAGATTTACTTTTCATATTATCCATATAACGGTTGATTAATTTTTATTTTTTCATGATGATTATCATCCAACAATGCAATGTATTAAATCTGTATATTTTAACACAGTTTATTTATTTAAATTTTATCTATGATGTCTCATTTTATAAATATTTTTGACAACATTTTTGTCCAAAATTACAAAGAAGGTTATTGGGAATGGGATAAGCAGTGGCGGATTTGGAGTTTCAGAGGCCCGAGGTGCAATTCAATTTGAGGCCCCCCTCCCCTCCAGTTATATTTCTAGTATGCACTCTCTAGATATTTTTCACTCTTTTAAGCTCTGTATCCAATTTTTTGTGTTAAAAAAAGAACGGGGGGGGACCTAGGTATGTAAAATTGAAAATTAAAATCCTTTTTTTTTCTTCATTTTACTTGGCAGTATTTAAAAGGATAACGAAGTTCAGGGAGTGTTAAGGCTGTTCCTAAAAAAGTAGATGCTATTTTGTACCATAGTTGCGCAATAATTTTCTGACATACATGCCTAACATTTCATTGTACGCTAAATCAATTATTATAGAATAGAGGTGTTTTTCTATTTTGGGAATAAAAATATCTTGGTTTTATTTTAAAACGTTATCAGAATCAGCTGATATTTTATTTTGTTTTTTAAAATTGCAGGTTGTTAATTCTTCTGTTCATTAATGCTAATTAATAGCAAATTAAATAGAGTGTACATTAATAAAAAATATCCTCTTTTTTTTAAAATTTAAATTATTATTTTAGAACTAAAATAATAATTTAAAATAAATTTGTAATAAAGCTTTTATTTATCACAGAATTCATTATTCCTAAAATTACAATAATTAGTTGATTTTAAACGATATTTTATTTGAGTTAAAAAATACGATGCAACAAACATATGTTTTTTTTTTCAAAGAATTTATCAAATTTCTAATAGAACGGATATATTCGATGTTCGTTATTTGAATATTTTATATTTTGCTTCTAAAGAATCACAGAAAAGGTTGATTAATTTTCGCCTTAAGCTAAATTCCGACAAATTTATTAGCATCATTAATCTAATCCAGGGATGCACAACCTATGACCCACGGCCCAATTTTGTCCCGCGTAGCCTTCGAAGTCGGCCCCCGAACGTTGTTAATAAAATGAGACTAATTTAAAATGAAATAAAAAATTTTCAAATACAGAGAGGAAAAAATTTGGTACGAAAGCGATTCTGCATGAGAATAAATAATTTACAGTTGTTCATTAAGTTTATTTATTTTTTATAACGCGGCTTTTCAGTTTGTTCCCTTCACGGCTACCTGCGAGTACGAGTTTTCGTATAGAAGTTCGTGAAAAATTTCCATACATGAAAATGCATTGTGAGGATCAAATCGAAATCTTACGTAATGCATTAGATGATCGGTTTTCAGATTTTGAAAAGTTCAAAAAAAATTGATGTATTTTCTTCTCCATTTTCTGTTGATGTAAATCTAATGGATGAGAGTACGCAGTTAGCCTTAATTGATTGCCAGAATTTTGATAAAAAATCATTTTTAAGAAAAGCAGATATTATAATTTTATAAAGACTTAGCCGAGGTATTTTCATGCTTAAAACTAAATACAGCAGCATATGCAACTTTCTAAATCACACTTGCAGTTTTGAGAAACTTTTCTCACTAATGAATTTAAACAAATCAAAAATAAGAAATAGAATAGCAGATGGGAACCTTTCATCTGCTCTACGCATTGCCACAACCAATCTTAAGTCCAATATAAAATCAATATTTTCAAATATTCAGTCCCAGCCATCTCATTAATTTTTGCTAATTTTGATTATTAATTTTTCCCACAAAATTTAAATTGTGTTCTCTGTATAGTTAAAAAAAGTTTTTCTCTGTCATTCTATTTCAATTTTGCCCCTATTTTAGCAATAATCTTTTTTTTTTTGGGGGGGGGGGTAAAATATTTTAATCATATCTATGCCGTTTGTATTCATTCATTTATTTATTGCATAATGTGCATGAGTAAAATAAGTAAAGTAATAATTGTAATTCATGCGCATTGCCATAAAAAAATAGTGTTTTCACGTTTATAACTTGTTTTAACTTTCATGTGCTGCTTTGACCCTCGACATGATCGTTTTTCATATTTTGGCCCCTCATCCTGAAAAGGTTGTGCATCCCTGATCTAATAATCTAATTTTCCATCTTTGCATGCAATAAAAGCAGAATTAAAAAATATATATATTATTCAGCTCGTATTAATAGTTTAATTTCCAGAAAATCAATATTTTGAGGGACTGGCTGTTTACTGAAAAGCGACAGTAAAAGTGCTCCTTCTTAGGCCTTTTTATCATTCTACAATTTTATTTTTTAATTAAAATTGATGCTACGCAAAGCAATTTTTAAATCGCGCAGCTTCACGAAAATTTATAAAAACAGTTCTTACAATCACGTAATTTTTTTAAAAACCGTCAAAAATTATTTTCCCCAGAAGTAGAACTTAAGAAAAGGGAGCAAAATTTAATTAAATGTTGTTAGTAGCAATTGAAACGCGAGCAAATAATATGATTTAATGTATAGCATTGATAATTTTATTCAAAATGATTGAGTCCACTATAAATAAAATAATCTTTCATATATGTGCTTTATTGATAAAAGTATAGATTAATTATGTAATTATTATGCGGAAATCTCTCACTATTCTCTTTTTCATACTTCAAGATGTTTTAATAAATATCCGAAAGAAAATTTATTGAGTTGTTTGGATTTTTTCACTACAGATTATTTATGAATTTCCATTTTTGAGTGTATAGATTTTTCCAGGAATGTATTCTTTTGAAAGTGATATTTTATCGTATGACAGCCTTTTTTACTTTTTTATTTTGAACGTGTTATTTTTTTTCCTTCGAAAAAAATATCCAGCTCACAGGAAGAAGTTTCTTTTCTTTTTCTTCTGCCTATGAAAATATTTTTCTGGGTTATATGCTACCCAGACTGAGATATTAGTTTTTTCTATGTTATTTTCTGAGTCAGTAGAATTTATTACTTTTCAAGTTTAAGGATAAGCTTGCATGTATATTTTTTTGCTTATTTTTTTATAGATAACATAAAATATGAATCTGCAATCCACTTTTTTTAGTATACTACGATAAACTACAATTATAAGCATTGTTTACTTAAACTAGTACTTCTAATTTCTGTGTAAGAACTGTTGTTGCTGTTTCTTATGGCACTTGCCCTTGACAAGCTCACTGCGGTAGTCAGTGATTTAAGCCTAATCATCGTTCCTTATTTTTCTAGTAGCGCCAACTAGGATCAAGAGTAAGAATTTTGCTATTCACTCATCACACTCGCTTAGGCAGCCCCTACTTACAGGGGCTAGAGGGGCTCACTCACACACCTCACAGATAAAATACAGAAGAACAATCATGCACGGAATTGGGACTCGAACCCGCCCTCCCCCCGATTGCAGAGAAAAGGAACTACCCCCACACCAAGACGCCGGTTGTCTAATTCTGTTTAACCTATATTAGGGTAATATAATTTCTTTTCTGACATATTTTTATGCAATTTGACTAGATTCATCTTTGGAAAGGAAAAATTTTATAATAGATCTGTTTTTGTTTTTTTGGAGATCAAGATTGCAGGAAAGTTTTTGATTATGGACACTAATAAACTTATTAAATGTTTTTTGAAAGTATTTATTAATCATTCACGTAGTGTTATTGTATTCTATACACGTAGCGCTACCTGGAGGTGTTTTTGAATAGAAATTGTGGGATGTTCAAAATATTTTCAATAATTGTACATAAGTCAAAGAGTAAACAAATTAAAACTTCGTAATAAATTTAATCAGATGTGCTCTGATACCTAATGAAAAAGGCCGAGATAGCCTGGTTGGATTTGCTTCCCTTGGGCTGTTCGAACCTGCCAGCAGAAGACTCTCCATGTGAGTGGTGGCTGGGGGCACATTAAATCTTTCGTGGTCGCAGTCCATATCGAGAGTAAAACTTCTGGGTCAGAGGTGATCGTTCTCTGCTTCAAATATAAATTACGATATGTAGATGAATGAATAAATTGTAGGAATGAAGTCCGCCTCATTAAAATAAATTGTGATGTGTGTGAGCTAGAAGTCAGACTTCTGCTCTAGTGATCAAGGGTCCATACCCTCAGAAGCTCGTATTTGGTGATGAGATTCTTCCGGTATGGTGGTTGGATCTCGCCAACCCGGTGGGTACACAAATAGGTGGGGGTTAGGCTTCTCTCATCGATGACGAGACGTTCTTTCTTCTGGGAGGGTTGCACCGTGGCCGGTGTTAACTATTAGGACTCAACTACAGTTCCCACAACTTGCGGTTGTGGAGGTTCGGTCATTTAATGCTGATGGTTAATCCGTGAACCTTCGTGGCGGGTCGGAGAGTCTGTTCTATGACTTAGCCTCAGAGGGGCATTTCGTAATTGAGGATGATATGATTCCGGTGTGGTGTTTGGATATCGCCACCCTTGGAGTGTACATTATTAAGGAGGTGGGGGTGGACTCATCCCATCGATGACGGGATGTACTTCCTACGGGGAGGGTTGTACCGTGGCCGGTGGTGGCCATTAGGACTCATCCACAGTTCATGCCAGTGTTGCTGTTGCGGCGGTCCGGTAATTCAGTTTTATGGTTAATTCGTGTGCTTTCGTGGCAGGTTGGAGAGTCTGATTATGACTTACCTGAACCTCAGAAGCTACTGCACCCCTCCTTCTGTTATGAAACGGAACATGAGAACAACAACAACCATTTGATGAACAAATTATATACACGCAATTCTACTTTTTAGATTACTGATAGAAGTAAGTTTTTAAAAGAGTTTCTATCGTAAAACTTACAATAAATCATAAAAAAAATCGTTTTATTATATTACATCATTTTTTTCTAATATAAATAATCATTGCTTCTTAAAAAGAAATTTCACACTTAAATGAAGCATATAAAACTTGACAACTGTTTGTAAAAAAAGTGTAATGATTACCGTGAAATTCGACTGGGAAAATTAATATTGCTGTTCTATACGTATTACCTGAATAAAATAAGTGTATTTTTGTGCGATTTTTTTTCTCGATCAAAAAGCTTGAAATATCTCTAAAACGTGTTTTGAATAAATTTTATAAATAATTGGTTTATTTCAAAATGAGTTGTTTTTATATTATTCATCTTTGCCATAATTATAAATTCTAGACATCTGTCAAATTACTGATGTTAGCACGAAAGTGTCGAAATTATTATGATAAGAAAAAAGTGATTGATTTAATTGAATAAAAGCTAGGTTGTTTATTCTTGCGAATTTTGTAAACAAAGCATGTCCTGCCAAACAAACACATACATCAATAAATCAATGAAAACGAAAATAGAAAATTGATTGCTCCTTTTTCCTGCGTAAACATGTTTTTATTGGAAGGCTGAAATAAGCATGTTAGATGCTCAATAATAATATGTATAGCCATGCGTATACATAATTATTTTATTTTAAAAATATTATCTATTACTAAATATTTAAAAATTTCTTTTTCTGTTTCAAACTGAATAATTTTGTAAGAAGTTTCTCAAAAATAAATATTATATTCAATAGAGATATGAAAATTTGTTAAATTCATTATCGTATATAAATCCAAATATTGAAATATATTTCCCAAATGAATATTATGAAGATGTTAATTTAAAACACACACATCTGAGTAAATCTTTTAGTTGAAATTAGATATTGTACTTTTTTTGAAATTTTTTTAATAAATTTTCTTTTAAATTCTCTTTTTAACTCAATTAAAGAAAATAATAAATTGTAATAAAGAAAAACTTCATGATTTTACAGTCAGTGCAATTAATATAGAAGAATATGTGTATGTCTGTTGTCGCTTTAAAAGATAGACAGCTTCATTTAGATTCATTAATTTTGGCTTAAATATGCTTTGAGTGGGATTTTGGATTTTAGCGATGGAGAAGAAACACACAACTTCATCACTAAGAAACGATAAATTTAATTAATAACCTTTTAAATGTTTTTACTACTGTTGAATTAATATGCACTATACATTTATGATTAATCACATCTGAAACTTGAATCAAACAAAGATTAAATATAACGATAACATTAGCGTTTTTCCATCCGAGATTAATTTTGAATCTCCCTTTCACCAACGCTGTTGCCAACGCCACAAGTAGAATGTCATTGAGACGAACAATTTGAGCTCCTGTTGCCAACGCCACACATTTAATTAGATTTATTCATTAGATTAGCTAAACAGTTTCTAATTTAAGACATTAAAACTGTCTTATAAAATTTTTATCATAAACTTAATTGTTGTGAAATGGCTTCTTAAATTTTGTCAATTTCTTTATAAAAAATCTGCTTTTGCATAATTTTTAAAAATTGTTCTCATTTTCACAGAGAATTCCAAAACTTTCTCGTTGGTTTAACAAATATACGGTCGCATTGTTTTCTTTCACTTCAAACTCTAAAGCAAATCGATTCTCTTTTTTAACTGCGCAGTTTTCAACACTATTGATAGAATGCTTCTCTACGTATGTCTACCGACCTCATGGTACTAGGCACTAAAGGTTTTATTATTTTTTCTAGAAATTTGTGCACGAATATATTGCTGAAGATAAGAATGTACTATATATAGCTTAAGATAAGAATATACTAGATATAGCTTAAGATAAGAGTTTGCTACATATAGCTTAAGATATATATTCATGGACACAATTCACTTTATATTCATGGACACAATAAACAAAGCATATATAAGGCTTTTAAAATAACAAGGCATTAATATTTAATATTTATAGTAATTTGATGCTTAAAAATTATTCGTTGAATGAAATCCGAGTATCAAGTTATACATAAGAGTTAAAGCTAAAATGAAAAGTAATTATTATTCTTGACACATCAATTCTCGGTTTACACAGAATGAAGTGAAAGGATTTTTTTTTTCATTATTCCGATACATATCTAAATTATAAAAAATTTATTTTAAAGCTGTTGGTTATACTCTTTATTCATTAGTAATGAAGTGAAGTTACCACTGAAGACTTTCAAGTAAAATTCTTATTATAATTTCAATTAAAGTTTAAATTATGATTATTAGAATTTTTTTTTCAGAACTAATATTTAAGACGTGTTGTGATATGAAAATCAATTATACGAATATTTTTTATTCGAGAACAAAATCACAGCAAAAAAGGAGCATTTTTATTTCAAAGCAACCCTAACGTACAATGATGTAAGCAGATGGATTGTGATAATCTGCATTGTGAAATGACTCTCTAATTTATCTTCAATTTCAAGCTAATCTTTCATCTTCTAATTTGTGATGCAGTTGATAAGCTTGAAAGCAGCAGAGAAAGTTAACTAAATACAATTATTATCATGTTAGAACATGATGCTGTTTTCAGGATGATATTTTTGGCGTCAACAAAAATCCGTAAGATCGTGCAGATAGTAAATATTTTATTATCTGCACAAGCATCTCAAAAAATCAGCTTTTAATAATGCATTGCCATTGGATTTACAAAAGCTCTGATTTAAAAAAAAAGTGAATGACTGCAGCAAATAAAAATAGAAAAATGTCATTTTAAGCACGTGATTACATGAAATGAAATAAGCAAGAAATGCGATATATTTTTTTAAAACAATAAATGCGAGACAAAGTTTTTTTTTATCGTTTGCCATACTAAAGTGACTCATTCAATGAAACAATTAAAATGAATAAAAATATAATTTAACTTGCACGAAATGAATAAAAATATAATTTAACTTGCACGAAATGAATAAAATATGCTTTAACTAGGCCGTTCAAGAAATTATGTTCTGACATGATACATTGAAATGTGCGTAGAAGATTTCATTTTAATCTTTATTTTACAAATGCACTTTTGAAATAACATAACATTCACTATCAGATTCTACTCTTTTTTTAAGAAACCGCTTAGCTCTTCTGACAAATGCAACAGTGTGCTATGAAAACGCATCATTCTGAATCTCCCCTTCCTATTTTATGAACAATTATTTAATGAGTATTATAACTCTAATGATGCAATCATGCATTTCAATTTCAAATGGACAAAAATTAGCCTCTTTTAAATATTATTAGTCTATCAATTTACTTTTGTAATATTTTAATCATAATATATATATATTTGATGTATTTTCTTTGGTCTCTTCTCATGATTCTGTAGCATTTGCTAAATACTTTTAAAAGATATATGTAGATGAATAATTATTCTTTAACATTTTATTCTTCTATTTATTTGAGAAAAACATTTTGAAAACATGAAAATTAAACTAATCGCTACAAAAAAGAGAAATGACTCAGAATGCAGACGATATTTTTAAAATGGAAGATTCTCTTCTATTTTTTAAAAACAACCAAAAGTTTCACACTTTATTTCAGCGACGTCTCATGCCAAGTATATACTCGATCAATTAATTTTAAGATGGCAAGTAGACTAAAAAAATGCTGTTCGGTCGATGGCAACAAAATTGTCAAGCGGGAAAACTACAAGCCGCTACATTGTACGTTTTCTTACTGCACATCCGTTTGTAGAATTAGTGGGAAATTGGTAGAATAGATTTGTAGAAATTTTTTGGCGATGAAAAACAGATGACTTATCAGATTAATTCCGACATTTTTTGATCTCTCTGATTCAAAATTGCGTTCTTTTTTCATTTTAATAGCTATTTCTTTTCAATAGTTTTTCAAATTTAGGCATGATGATATGGTTTTTACGTTTTACCCTGTTTCCTTCAGAAAATATTCATCATTTTAATACGATACGCAGTGAAATAAAAATATTCAGGGACGCCAAAAAGGCAATTTATAGCCAAGTATGAAATGTCTGAATCTGTCTTATGAATTAGTGGCAAACATAAATCAGTCCCTTTCTACGCATGCGCTGCCTAAATGCCGTCTTTTAACTGTCAGAGTGTAAACCCAGCATTAAATCAAGTTTTTACATTAGTATTTTATATTTTTATTAGATGTTTTCGTCAACCATAACTAAATACAATATTAGCAACTAAATACAATATTGATTGTATTGAGTTTAAATTAAACCTCTCGGATTCATGATTCTAACAAGAAAGGGAACTTTTGAATTGTAAAGTCGTGTTGCATAGCAATATATTATTATTATATTTCAAACTGCATGTTATGTATTGTTATAAGCGAGGGAACGCCGCGAAAGGCCGTGGAAGGAGAGAGCGATTGGCGACGGTTGGCGAAGAGCTTGGAACCAGCTGGGTTGGTTTAGCGAAAAGAATAGTCTGGTAGCCGCTGGTTTGCTCGCGGTGTTTTCCAAAGCTTCGCATGCTCACTCGCTCGGTTATATAAGGGAAGGGTTGCCGCAATTTGGCAGGTCCTCTCGAAAGAGTAGCGACTCGTTGAGCGAGTTGATTACTTTTCTCGCTTGTTATTAGCGTTTGCTGTTAACGTTGTATAATTGAGCTCGCTGTGACTTACTGTTTGCTGTGCTATACGATATCTGTTTTTCAGTCTGCGTTTATTGCGTGTAAGGATTGCATTCACGCTGTAAGTGACTGTTGACTGCTGAATTGTGTTTATCTGAAGTTTTCCTTTATCAAGTCATCCTGTAAATAACTGTAAATAGCTGTAAATAAGTTTGTTTGTGATGATCTCAAGTAAAGTCCATTCAATCCGAACCCACTACGCTAAAAACGTAACAGTATTAAGGCGATTTAATTTAATTTTCTAATTCCTCTTGGGCAGATGACAAGGAGAATTTGCTTTCTTTATTTTTCTGCGATAAAACAAATTGAAGTAATTTTCTGTATGCTGAAGCAATATGAATAACCAAGATTCCATTTCAAAAAAAATCATTCCAATATTTTAAAAGAAAAAAAAGGCCAACAATTTAGAGCAATTGGTTGTGTATTTAATTGTTATTGTTACAAAATATATTTTAAAATTTTAATACGATGTAAAAATAAATTTGTGCGACAAAATTTTCGAATATATGATGGAAATACATCAATATCCCAATTAATTAAAATAAAGAAAAGTTTATCGATTTCCATACTCGAAATTTGATAGTTAGATTTCTAATTGTCTGACCTATAGAGTTCTAATACAATCATGCAAATCGCAAAAATTTCGAAACTGCAATTATTATAAGTTTATATAAAATAATTGCAATTTCAACATATACAAATCGCGTCTGTTTTAACAGATTTTATTTCTGAACGAAATAAAATTCTTTGAATTTTTTTCCCCAAGATATTTTGTATATAAAAAAGATACACTATTTAATTTTCTGTGGCATTTAAATATTTCAGGTTTATTTGTTCGTATTCTAACATAAATTCATCCTGTCCTCAGACTCTCTGATTCTTTATTACATCAATGCAATCAGAATCCGGTTAATAAAACCTATTTATATTTATGCAATAAATTTTCTTTTAAAGATAAAGGTTACTCGTCCCTTTTCTAGAAACATATAAAGAATGCTCCGTTTCAATAAAAATAATCGAATATTTCATTTTTAGAAACGTTAGGCAGAAGTGAATGTATTTTCAAGAATCCTTAAAGTCGAAAATATTTTATTCGGAAAAGAATTCGAGGATTTGGAATGGAAGAAAATCGTAAAACGTGAAACCCTCATTCAAGAGCATTTTCCATTCCTCTGACACTTTTCCTCTCCAGTAAATGTACCTAAGGAATAAGAAAACAAGAATACTTTTTATTGTGGGGCTCCAAAGACAACTTTTAAATTATTTCTGTCTCTCGAATTTCCATAAAAGGAGCATTGAGCTACAATGAACAAAAAATATTCAGGTATTAAAATCTATGAATTATTTAAATTTTAATTGATAATTTTGCATTTGTTTTAGTTTCAGTTAAATTTAAAATGGTGGCACATCAATCGAATTAATTTTTGTTGCTATTGTAATAAGTAGAATGCTTTTATTTTAAATATTTTCTGTTCTAATTAATGTTATTACTATATATTCGTTGTGAGCTCTTTAAATAAATTTTTCTCTGATTGACAACCAGATGGCGCTACACTTATATGATCAAAATTTAACTAAAACTACACAATCAAGTTTTTGAAAATATTAAAATAGCTATTGGCTCTGAAAATACACAATTGTGTGATAATTAAGAATTCTATTCCATAAAAAACTGAGAGAAAAATATTCATCTTTTATGCTTTTACAAACATGACAAAAATCGAGTAGAATAATAAAAAAAACGAATGAGACATGAAATTATCACGAAGTTATAATGTAATATGTAGAATTTTTTTTATTTTAAATATTTTATGTTATAATTAATGTTATTACTATATATTCGTTGTGAGCTCTTTAAATAAATTTTTCTCAGATTGACAACCAGATGGCGCCGCTCTTATGTGATCGAAATTTAACTAAAATCAAGCAATTAAATTTTGAAAATATTAAAATAGGTATTGTCTCTGAAAATACACAATTGGAAGACAATTAAGAATTCTATCACATCAAAAATTGAGCGAAAAATATTCATCTTTTATGTTTTTACAAACATGACAAAAATCGAGTAGAATAATAAAAAAAATGTGTAAAAAACGAATGAGGCATGAAATTATCACGAAGTTTAATGTAAATTCAAATTCGGAAGAAGAAGTATAACGTATATTCGAAGTTAAAAAAGGTGGAATTCCAACAATTAGGAAAAATAAATGAACCAGATTAGTAAACAATGAATAGAAATTCAACCTTATTTTGTAATTCCACATTAAGGTGTAACAAATATATCTTATTTTTTTCTTTGGGAAATGTTTTCGAGTGATTTCATTATAATTGTTTAAAAACTCGTCATATTTCACTCGAAATCAATTGTTGATCGTTAATAACTATTACTATTAATAATTATTAATTGTAATAATATCACTATCAATAGTTTGGAGGAACTAATTCATGGATTTTCCATTTTTTCAAAGTGATCTAGATAATTGGCATCCTGAATAAAACGAATTCAGTTAATTGGAGTTTGACTGTAACTGAAAATAACCAAATGTAAAGTCACTAATGTGTACAACTCGTCCTTTTACATTAAGCCATTTGCCAGTGTGGTATTTTAAGTTCTTAGTTTTCATTTCTTTTCAAACCTAACGATGGTATTTTCCACGACTTTTTTGTTCCTATAACCATGGTGAAAATGAAATGAAATTAAAAAATGGATACTCTCTTGGCGATCTTTATCACTAATTTCCATCATTTTTTTAATTCCACATTTTAAAAATTCAGGTCTGAAACAGTTAAAAGTTTAGTTAAAGAAACACTGAATTAAGAAACAGGGATTTGATAACTCAGAAGATTATATAAAAACGCATCGACTTGTTTCGCATCACAAATTCCCTTTGAAAATAGAAACTACTCTCTCGGATTAATTTCTGCAATTTCTGTAGATATCCGCTGGATTGGCTAAAAAAAACTAATCTGGCGGAAGAGAGGCGATTTCGTAAAGCGTAAAAATCTTGTGTGGGAAGAAATTTAAGCCAAATGCAGTGTAAGAGGTTCATTTCCTCATCCTGTTTTGTCACCCCCACGAAGAACGGGAATGGTAGGCGCATTTTTCTCAGAATATCCCGGATTCTCTATAGTTCCGCCTCAGGCATATGTGGAACTAGATAGAAGAAGTCATTCTGTGAAAAAAGTTTTTATTCTGTAATCGATTTTCTGGAAAGATCTGAATTTAAAAGGGGGTATTATATTTCTAGATACCGCTTGTCATGGTTAAGATTTTTGTTCCAGATATTACGAGGATAATTAAATTAAATTGAAAAGATATTACGTATAATTTTAAATATTATGCTTTCATTCTATTTCAATTGAAAAAAAATGATCTAGAATGAAAGATATTACGTCAGATCAGGGCTTTAGATAATTTAAAGTAATAATAATCTCTTTTTTAATCTTTTTTGTTTTGTTTATTTCATGCGATTGATGATGATACCGTGTCCGCTTTTTACCACGGAAAGAGGGGTGCAGTAGCTTCTGAGGGCATGGACCCCTGAGCACCTGCGTGCAGAAGTCACACTTCTAGCTCATATGAAGATAGCATACACTTATCACTTTCGCTCGCACAGCCCTTTTTTACAATGGGTGGGGGTTACATTCACACATCTCACAGATAGAACACAGAAGAAGAACCATGCCCTGACCAGGACTTGAATCCGGAACACCTAGTTCACGAGGAAGATGAGATACCTCTGTGCCAGGACGCTAGCTTTAGCTAGCACATATGAGTACATATGACTTCTAGCACATATGAGGATGAAACACACACCCACACAGCCCCTTTTTACAGAGGGGCACATTCACACATCTCATATATAGAACACAGAAGAACAACCATGCCCGAATCGGAAATCGAACCCGGGGCTCACAGAACACGAAGAAGACGCGCTACCTCTGTGCTAGAAAGCCAGCATTTCATCCGATTACTATAGGAATATTGTAATCAATTTTATATTTACTTCTTTGTATATTGCAATTATGTAACTTTTTATATTTGTATAGTTGTTGAAAATGCACTATTTTATTATCTTTATACTATATTAATCAATTAATTTAATAAAATTTTAATTTTATGTTAAAAGTATCATCTGATTCATTAATTAAAAAAATAATTTCACATTTTTAATTATGAATTAGAAACTACAAAGTAAAAATTGTCTTTTAAATACTTTTTAGCACATAAATAAAAGTAATTTTTTTAAAAAAATATTCTTATTAAATTTTTTACGTTTCTCTGTTTTCAAATTTTTCCTCGTCAGAACTCGGCCCTGTCCCTTTCTTTTACTGGAATCCCTCTGTCTCTATATTTAAAATTGTAGTTGCCTAGATAATCGAAATAATGACATGTTGTAATAGTGTTCCAAGAATATTTTACGAAATATCTATCTTTACTGATTGTAACAACAAATAAGTGTGTATTGACAGCCTACAGGTAAGGCCATTTGACTTAGATATATGAAACTTTGCACCACGAAGTGATTTCAAAAAAATAAATAAATAAATAAATTGGAATTTTAATTAATAAAAATAAGCAAATTTTTAGCGTTTTTCTGCTATAACGCTTGAAAATATATCAAAATAAAATTGTTTTTATGCCGTATTATAATACAAAAAAATTAATTTTAATAACACCAATTTAAATTTTGATCATTTTTTTTTGAATTTCGGTAAAATTTTGAAAATGTTTTTTACATTATTTTCAACAACAGATTTCGTTATGATTTGAAATTCAAGCCCCCTTTCATTATTGTATTAAACACATAATCGCCTTTTTAGTAGAGTTTTGCACGTTTGTGTATCCTCTCTAAAAAAATACACTATTTTGAGATATTCTGATTTAAATTATTTGTTCATTTCGCTAAAATTTCGACTTAATAAGACTGGCGTCACCTGGAGGTCAATTTTCGAAACTTTTATTTTGAGATTTCATATTATCTACATTAATGAATTATAAAATTCTAGAAAGTAAAAATTATAATTTCAAGGGGAATTTAATAAATATTAAACGAATATCCATAAAAATAAGTTTACTGCATTTATTTTTATGAATTCTTTTAATATTTTCGATATACATAATGATAACTCTATTAATTTTTTATTGAAAATCGTTTGTTAATATATATATTATTTATCTATTATTTATATTGTTGATAGCTAATGACACACTTTCATTAGTTGTTTGGTTTTTGGAGAAATTTTAATTTCTGCGAAAATTATGTTTTTAATAGCATTATGATGTTATGGGACTTATTACATATGAGTTAGTTCATTCATACGAAGAACAGAACAGATTTAGGACTATTAAGGCGAACAGGGACCTTTAAAATGACTTTTTGCAATTTTCACCTTAACAATTTGAAATTTTAACGACATTAAGAGTAACACTGTAGGAGATGACGCACAAAGTTTTAAAGCGTTATATTCATTTATTTATGAGTTGGGGTGTAGTGAAATATAATACTAGCGATAAATACCGTTAGTGAAAAATGTTCCAGGTGCCCCAAATTCGTTCGAAAGCACTCCATTTTTTATTATTACCTACTCTAACACTTTCGGAACAAAAGTTGGGATTAATCTTTGAGTACGAAATACCAAAATTAACCAAGATAATAACTTTAAAAAACTGATTTTTTAAAAAAAATGTTTAAGTGGATTTAAGTTATTAAATTAGTTGATTTTGATATTTTATATTCAATGATTAATCCCAACTTTTGTTCCAAAAGGGTTAGAGTAAGTAATTATTAAAAATGGAGTGCTTTCGAACAAATTTGGGGCACCTGGAACATTTTACATTAACGTTATTTATCGCTAATATTATATCATATTAACCCCCCTAACTCATAAATAAATGAATATAACGCTTTAAAGTTTTGTGTGTCATCTCCTATAGTGTTACTCTTAATGTCGTTAAAATTTCAAATGGTTAATGTGAAAATTGCAAAAAGTCATTTTAAAGGTCCCTGGTCGCCTTAAATAAATCGATTTTGATGTCTGTCTCAACTCGATGCTTAAATTTCTTTTTGTGTTGAGTGTAAACATCAAGTTATGTAAAAGAGATTGAATTGGAAAAAAAAAAATACAAAATCAATATTCCCAACGAGTTTTTATAAATCGTATGTCTTAGTTTGTGTGTGTGTGCGTGTGTGTGTGTGTGAAGTACGTTTATAAATTGAAAGCAAGTGAAATACAATTATAAACTTTACTATATCATTATCTCATTTAGAAATATATATCTACATTTAACTATTTAGAAATTTTTTGCTCAGTACAGATTAAAGTTATTAAGTTGTATAACATTCCTCGCCATGGCAACAGTAAGAGTTCGGCTAAGGGAAAATAAATGCCTAACAATATTTCGTTTAACTTTGGATAAAATAATAAACGTAGTCAATGATTCACTCTGCCTGTCAGGTGCAGCTTCAGCGGGATATAACTTTTAAATAAGTACTCTTAAAATATGAGAGAAAGATAAAATAGCTTTCCTGCTTAGAGGCATCTGCAGTTAAAATTGATGAACGGCATGTATCCATATTTCGTATACAGGCTATGAAAGATATAGAGAGATAGATTAAGCTGAAAAAGGTGCATTAAAAGTTGCAAATTCAATATCTCGCACCTAACAAAGACTAATACGCTAGAAATGTTGCATGGACCTTATGTTGATTGATGAATGATTATTTTCTGCGAGTTTTTTTTTATAGAATTCATTTTTGTAGGTGTATCTTTTTATCACTGGAATTCCCACTGGAGGAGGGGGACCTCAAAAAATGAGGATGAGAAGTTTCCGGAATGATTGAATGTTTTTGCCACCCTGGTGGATACAGAAAAAGGTGCGTGTTGGCTACCTCACTTCGATTACGGAATATATTTTCTTCTGGAAAGGTTGTACCGTGGCCGGTGACTTAGAGAGATCCATAGGGCTTGAAGCACAGTTTCTGCCATGTTCCTTTGTGGAGGACAGGTCATTCAGTTTTATTTGTGTGCCTTAGGGATAATCGGATAGTCGATTTATGATTCTTATCATTCGAATATCGATGAAATTAAGTCAATTTAAATTCCCCTTTTTTATTATCATGTCAGAACATGATGTTATTTTGGGAATGAGGTTAGTGTTGTCAACAAAAATCCGTAGGCGAAAAATTGAAATTTTGTTATTTGCCCGAGCTTCCCAAAAAATCAGCTTTTAATAACGTTTTTGGCGTCAACAAAAGCCCGTAGACGAAAAAATATTATTATCTGCACGAGCACCCCCAAAAATCGGCGTTTAGTAACGCGTTGCCATTGTATTTACAAAAGCTCTGATTAAAAAAATCTAAGTGAATGACTACCACAAATAAAACCTAGAAAAATGTCATTTAGAGAACGTGATCATACGAAATGAAGTAAATAGGAAATGTGATATGTTTTTTAAACAATCAATGCGCGACAAACTTTTTTTGAATCGTTTGCAATACTAAAGTGACTCCTTCAATGAAACATTTTAAAATGAATAAAAATATAATTTAACTCGCGCGAGCCCGTGGTGCTTGGCCGTTCAAGAAATGATGTTCTGACATGATACATTGAAATATGCATAGTAGATTTCATTTTAATCTTTTATTTTTGTTATTATTGATCCGTTTTTAGTTCCAACAGCAGCAAGATCCTATCGTCTAAATTTATTACTAATATTCTTTACCCACAGTTATATGAAATTTGGTTTCATTCTGTTCATTAATATTATTTGCAGATGCCTGCAAATAGGGAAAACTATATTTGGAGATCCTTTATACAAATGCATAAGCCAGTAAAGATAAAAGATGAATGAAAATTGTATGGATCAATAAATCAACCTAATCCTGGAGTAACCATTATCTGTAGAAATAGGCAGTTTTGCTATTTCCTTCCACAGAATTGATGAAGCCCACAGATCATAAAATAGAGTAAATGAAACAGTTCTAAGTTAAAGTTAATTAATGGATCCTAGAAAAATAAGATAAAAGCCCTCAGGGGATTCCCATTAAAAGCTCATCTACATAATCTAAATGTTTTCGGAAAATTATTATATTTTAATCTTTATACAAGAGAGTAAGGTAATGGGTTCAACTGACTAAAATATCTCCCATCAAAATCTTTGGAAAATAAAGAAACATTTTCTAACTTGGAAGAAAAGCAAATGTTGAATCTATGTAAAGGCTATGACATAATAAGTCGTTTTATTTGACGACAGGAAAGTTTGATATTTGGTAGAAATACAAGCTTTGACAAAACCACAAATTTATTATTGGAGTTAAATTTACATGCAGAATAAATAGAAAGGACTAATTACGGGAAAGTACTTTAAGGACGAGAAGGTGAATGAAAACGAAGGGGGTCACTAAAGTTAAACGTTTATGTTTTATTTCACTGAATTTCGTATTTGCTTCAAAGAATATCCAGATATACAGAGATATTAAATACTTGTGGTGGTATGTAGATTATGTGGTGTCCGTGCATGGAAGCAACGAGACGAATGTTGTTGGAAACATTTCCTTTTAATCATCATACTCACACACTATGTACAAACACGCAAAGACAACACGTAACACAAAGACATTCCAGTACACAGCTGCCTAGGACGGAGTTACCTCTCTCCCTGCTACCAGCGCAAAGCATTATGGGATGGCGCGCGTGATGACGTAATCACGCACTGCCATCTAGTAACCAAAAGGGAAGTTAACTAATATCCAAAAGAGAAGGCGAGAATAATGCAACTGCTACATACTTTAGATTTAACGGAATAGAAAAAGATTCGGTACTGTAGCATAACCTTATAAGCTAGATAACATCTACGATACAGAAGTCGACTTTTGTATTATGGTCATGTTACTCGGCTACTGGCACTAACGTCGTGGGTTCGTACTATGATCTATAATCGCAACATTGGTGACCTTCACAACGCAACCTTCCGCAACAGTCGTGGCACCATCTACTCGCAGCAAAATCGTCACACTTACTTGACGTAAGAAAAGCAAACAAACAAAAATCGTTAGACTCACTTGACATAAGAAAATCAAACAAACAAAAAATCGTCAGACTCACTTGACGTAAGAAAAGCAAACAAACAAAAAATCGTCAAACTCACTTGACGTAAGAAAAGCAAACAAACAAAAATCTTCAGACTCACTTGACGAGCAAGCAGCAACACGCCATAACGCTTGTCACAATACAAAATAATTCGCTTCTTCGCCGACTTACCGGTGGGGGAATACTGTACCACTAGCCTTATAAGCCAGATAACATCTACGATACCGAAGTCGACTTTTATATTATGGTCATGCTACTCAGAGACCGGCTCTAGCGTCGCAGATTCGTATAGCGATCTTCAATCGCTTCAGTACTTACGTATTTGCCCTTCCAACTTTATCGCCAAATTTGAAGCCGCCGCCAATGAGTTGCTAAACAGCCAACGGTGGCAATCTAGAAATGGGGTAATTCATTGATCTTTATCGCCAAATTTAAACCCATCGAAAATGAGTTACTAAACCGTTGGCGACCATTGGCGAAGACGGTCTAATACGTAAATACCAAAGATTTTTAGAAGAAACGAACTACGATAACTCGAAGAATGAAGAAGCAAGAAAGTAAGATATGTGCAGTTTCAATTTCATATTTTATTTAGAGAAAAATATGGTAATATATGTAATTGAATGTTAAGTTTTTATTTTTCAATTTGATTCAATATGTATGCATACTGATGTGACATGAAGAGATAAACTTGGTAAATTTCATGTCTGCAAAAATCTGAGGTGACGTCGTTTTCAAGAAAATTAAATCGATTAATCGATATCCACTTTATATTCCGAATTTCGTTGATGGCATAATTAAATTTGTCGCCGAATCATTAAATGAGTTAATCGGATTTTCTTTTATGCAAGAAGAAATTTTCTTTTTGATATTATGGGAATTTCAAGGATTTTAATTAATCTGGTGAAGAAAATGATTGAAGTTATTATGGAGAAAAGAGATGACTGAATTTAAATTGTCCTATAAAGACTTCATCTCTAGATTCGAGATTAAGACTGAATAAAAATTAATTTATAAATTTATGTCAATATTTTCTCAATAGTAATGTACATTAGAGCAATTAGTACATATTTGATTCAATATTTTATAAATATATATCTTTTTTCGTTGAAACTCGGAAAACTTAATGCTTTTCATTCTTCAACAATAATCGTTTAAAAAAATATGTGATTTCACATATTTTTTCGGAATCTAAAAATATGATTTCATTTCATTATATCTGGAAATGTTTGATTTCTATAATTTTTCGTTAAAATTAAATGACTGGTACCCTTTAATTAATTATGAAAAAAAATTCTGCTATTTTTTGCGAGATTTTTCAGAATTATTTAAAACATATTTTATGGTCAATCAGGCGTAATTACAATAAAAATCTTTTTATGAGTTTTTTCAATGTATCTGTTTTTAAGGATGGAATTTTAAATCCATTTTTTTTTCGTTTTTTACTGCACGTTTTTGTATTCTCGATAAAAAAAAACACTATTTTGATATATTCTGAATTTAATTATTTGTTCATTTCATTAAAATTTTGATTTCATAAAACTGGCGCCACCTAGAAATCAATTTTTGAAATATTTTTATAAAGATTGCATAATATCTACAATAATGAATTATAAAATTTTAGAAAGGAAAAAAAATAATGAATAAAAAATATTAAAAACATATTCTTAAAAATATTTTTAGTACATTTTTTGAATGATTTTAAAATTTTCGGCATGCATAATGATAACCCTATTAATTTTAATTCAAAATCGTTTGTTAATATATATATTATTTATCTATTATTGTCAAAACAAGCAAATATGTATTTATAATTCAAAACTTGCATACAATTATACGTATTTAAGACTAAAGCATTGAGATAAACAAAAGGGTATTTATATATCTTAACATATTTAATGCTTATTTGAACAAATCCAGCCGCAAGAGTTCACCACAATAGAACTTCCTCTGAAACAAAAACACTGAAATTCCTTTTTATAACGTGTGATTAATAATAAAGAACGTGTAATTGGATTTTTTTCTGGACTCAAATTGTATGTATTCATACTGTTACTAAAATATTCATAATTCGGCATAATGAATTCAGCAATAATATCAGAATATCATCTTGAATTGACAGCATATTCTTTGTGCAATCAAATAAATGAAATGATATAGATACAGAAAATATAAGCAGACGAATTTTGTGAACAATACAGAAGGCTTTCTTTCTTAATGTAAAACATGCAGAAGATTTATGATTTGAATCATAATCTAATTAGAATCTAAAATATAAATACAGAAGACCCTATGTTAAAAATTTCGTTTGGAGATATTTCCAGATAAAATTGATAAACTGATGAAATTAAATTCCATTTGTAAATTGTGAAGGGCATAAGAAAAAGAATTAAGTAAAAAAAATACTAGACATTGCCTAGTATTTTTTACTAGAATATCCAATGTTTTGTACAAGCTCTGAGTACAATATTTTGTACTACAAGCTTGAAAATACTGCACACTCTGATAAAAGACCAATGTTTACTATGTTGACCTAAAAGACTATTTTGATAACTACCCACTTAAATCCAGTTCCCTAATATTATAATTTCTGTGAAAAATGCAGCTGCCCGGATAATCTGTTTTCTAACTTTTTCTGTACTGAACATTTTTTTGAATTCTAGAGTAAATAAATTAATTTAAAATAAAATCCTTAATTTTCAAAAATTTATGAAAATCATACAATTAATTATTTGATAAAACGAATGAAATAATTTAACTCCAATAAAAATCTTCATAGATATGTATATATAGCCTTCGTAGATATACCAAAGACAGAGACTCGACCAATTCTGAGTAAATATGAAAGAATTAGAGTAAAAGGATTGGATATCATATTGAATGATAAATGTTTGAAACATCTAAATAAATGCGATATATATGATGTGTGGTGATATATATGCAATGGGATATATATGTTTGTAAATTCATTTTTTCTCATTATAGAGAAGATTTTCTATGTAGGTGTTTATAGTGAACGAATGTGGAGAATTTCAAGAAAAATTGAATTATATCACAATAAAAAATAATAGTCTGTAGAGTGTCAAGAAAAACTCAGTAAACAACGAGTTCATTTCTCTGTTCATTATTTGAACGATTAAAAATCGCATGTGTTTGCTCTCGTTGCCAAACTACCCTAGTCAAAGTGAACTCGCCTGACTCAGACAATCCGATTCAACAGTTTAACCAGAGGAATAATCACATGTATGTGCCTAACCTTACGTGAAGCATTTAATTATAATCTGTCTACATAGAATTAATATAGGACTAAACCATATCGAGTGTCAAAATTCAGGAGAACGTCAAATTCCTTTTTATAGAGAAACGGCGGGTGAAAAAATAATAATACATTAAAAGTCTAAAATATGGAAAAATAGATTGAATAACATAGAGATATATTAATCCATTTATAAGATTTAAAATCCTTTTGTTTGTATTTTGAACCTTATACAAATCCATATGAAACTCAGTATTTAAAACCGAAATGCTTTTACTGTGGTATTGAAAATTTTTTACTTTTTTATATATTTTTTTCGATGTATCTTTTGAACAAAACTAAAATTATTTTTTCACCACTTTTAAAGAATAAAAAAAATATTATTTAAAAAATATAAATAATAAATTACACTTCTAAATGACTGTTTATCTAATTATAAGGAATTTTTATATATTAATTTGAACGTATATTATATCAATGTATCAATTTACATTAAGCCTCTTTTATGTTTAATTGCATACTTCGCTCGGCCGTCTTTTTTAATATTAAAGTTAAGTTACTTTTTATATATTTACACGTTTGCTATTGTTATGCTTTAAAAAAATATTTGTTGAATTTGTTACATAGTTCCTATTTGACAAGCGAATGCAGTAATTCATCTTTTAACGTTTTCATTTCAAATAGTTGAATTTTCTTTAACTGTTTAACAAAATTTTTCTCATATCTTAGTATTTAAAAAAATTATCGTACCAAATAATGTCTTCATAAAGGTTCTTACGTACACGTGAATCAGATTATAAAAATCTATCCTAAGACTAAACTTCATTAATTATAACTGTGCGATCGAAGCTTTAGGAATCTAAAATTATTTATGATCTCTCAGATCTAGAAATATTCATTTTGTTAACATACGATTTCTTTGACTTTCAAGTTTTAGAAAATTTTTATTTCAAATCACCAGTGATTAGTCAAAGAATACTAGAGAAATTTGAGCTTAGAATTGTCCAATTCAGCACGTAGTTGCTTCTTGGATAAAAGAAAATAATAAGAAAAGTCTTAAAAAAATCAAAAATGAAATTTAAATCTAAAAAAAAAAATCAGCATTTTCACATTTCTCCTCACTATCTTAGGACCATATAATTTAGCTCAAAAACTCATTTTTACATTATCATAAAAGCTAAAACATTGACTTTGCAATTATGTCAATTTCATTTTGATTTCTTATTCAACATATTGGTTTTCTGGTTTTAATAAAATATTCTTATTTCTTACAAATATTCTAATTATCATGTCAGAACATGATGTTATTTTGGGAATGAGAGTAAATAAAAGTCCGTAGCGAAAAAATGAGATTTTATTATCTGCACGAGCATCTAAAAAAATCAGCTTTTAATAACGTGTTACCATCCCATTTACAAAACCTATTATTAAAAAATATATAAGTTGATGACTACAGCAAATAAAACCTAGAAAATTGTCATTTTGAGCACGTGATTATGTGAAATGAAATAAACAGGAAATGTGATATTTTTTTTAAACAATAAATGCGAGACAAAGTTTTTCGGATCGTTTGCAATACTAAAGTGACTCATCCAATGAAACAATTAAAATGAATAAAAATATAATTTAACTTGCTCGAGCACGTGGTGATTGGTCGTTCTAGTAATTGTGTTCTGATATGATACATTGAAATATGCATTGCAGATTTCATTTAATTTTTTTTAATTATCTTGTTTATACTCGTTCGAGTTATAACGATATTTAATATAACTGAAATATGTAGGTAAGTTAACTTCGCTATATAGAAATATACTAAATAGCTGGTGAAAGAGATAGACTACTAAAAGGTTAAAAAATTAACGTATTAATGTTTTAAGCTTAATGTTTCAAACTGAAGATTCGAATTTTCTTCGACATTTTTTGCCTCTTCAACATAAATTAATTAAGTTTCCCCAATAATTTTACTATTCAGCTGCTGTAGAATTAATGTTATTGCAAAAATTGAATTATTGTTGAGATAAAGTCTTATAGACTATCTAATTAATCGTAGAAATCTTGGTACTGAGTGTCTATAAATAATTCAGGGGAAAAAATAAAACTTTTTTTTGCTTTTTATGGGACGTGCATCCATGTATTTCGTTATGACCTTGACTTTTTTTCTCCTAGTCGTAAGTCAACCATACACCTCAGTGTTTTTCAACTTGCTGCACCCTTGAACCTATGTTTAAACTGAAAAAGTTTTTTTAAATCACGTTGATTAAAATAGAGCAGCTTAAAAAGGAGCAAGCTCTTATAATTTATTGGCACCGACTGATTAAACTTTTTGCGGTTTTTTTTTGCTAAGTTTTCAGGAATAAGTTTTTATAAACATGTTTTCTAATTTACCTACGTATTTTTCACTTTAAAATAATTTTTTATGGTGAGATTTCGATCGATGTGCATAAAAGAGTCATTTCAAATGTATCACTGTAAAGTAGATTTTAAACCATCATATTTAATTTTTATTATACTTTTTCACAATTTAAATTTTTTGATAAAATACTGCTCCCAAGTTATTTTTTGCTTTCATTACAATTTCTTACAGGAGAATTAACTAAGAATTATGATATTGGACTGATATTATATTTTAATACATAAAAAAATGAAAACATTTACAATTCAAGAAAACTAAAATGAATTAATATTTCTTCAGCCTGTTAAATAGAATTTTATATTTTCCTAAACATTATTAATAAGGTGAAGTTGTGATTATATACTTTAAACATCATACCTGCATTGACGCTGTGATTATATACTCTATATAGATATGACTGTGAAGTTGTGATTATATACTTTATATATGATTGTGAAGTTGTGATTATGTACTTTATATATGTTTATATACTGTGAAGTTGTGATTATATACTTTAAACATCATACCTGCATTGAAGTTGTGATTATATGCTTTATATATGTTTT
>JAOUZG010000678.1:3999639-4015938 GCA_026289955.1 Argiope argentata | reverse complement strand
TATACTGTGAAGTTGTGATTATATACTTTATATATGATTATATACTGTGAAGTTGTGATTCTATACTTTAAAAATCTCACCTGCATTGAAGCTGTGATTATATACTTTATATATATATACTGTGAAGTTGTGATTATATACTTTAAACTTCACACCTGCAATGAAGCTGTGATTATATACTTTTTATATGATTATATACTGTGAAGTTGTGATTATATACTTTAAGCATTATACCTGCATTCACTCTATAATATTATCTTGTGTAGATGAAAAAAATAATTTCAAATAATATCTACAACGAAATGAAAGTTTCCGACTTCTTTTATTGATTTAAAATGATAATACAAAATATCGCATACCAAAAATACATCCTCAATAAAAAAATCTGTAGAAAAAAAAGTGTTAATCGTGAAAGATATAAAATTAACCTTTCTGCAGTTATATTTGTGGCAAAATTTAGAGATAAAAATTTAGAAAAAAATGATGAAGTAAAAATTATTGAAATGACAGGAATAGTGTTAAAATTAAATTAATTAATTCAAAGCATATGTAAGTCAGAAGATGTCCAATTCACTAAAGATTCCGAGTACAATGCGCGTATAACTGTTGCGTATTTATTGAACTAATTTAAGTAATTATATATTGTATATTTAATATTTTTAATGACATAGTTATAATTTTATATTGGAAATAACGCAGTCACACACTGTAAATTAAATTGTTTTATAGTTAGTTGTGGACTTTTCCAATCGCACGTAGTCGCGGGTAAAAGCTAGTTTGATATAAAAACAATGAACAAAATTTCATCGGTCAAGCAAAAAGCATTTTTTGAGTTATTGAATTCATAGACGTAGTACCTAAAATGTAGAAATGTAGAAAGAAAGAAAGTACCTAAAATGTGTTTTTCTCAATTTTCAAAGAGCCCTGAAATGTGGAGTTCGTGAAAGGCTGTAATCGAATTTTTTGACGATTACGATATATTTCATGTATTTCGTATTCAAGAAAATAATTATAGTTATTTCATATCAAATTAGCTGCTGAGAGTTAAGTGGAGTAAATGCTACATTCGAAAAAAAATCTAACGATTTTAAAAAAAAGACTTATGAAAATTTGAAAACGATTGTTTAATAATCGTAATATCGTAATGGAAGCAATACAGCGCTATCTAATAAAAGCGCATTGGTACTTAAGTATGATACCATCTTCGCCAATGTTCGCCAACGGTTTAATAACTCATTGACGACTGATTTAAATTTGGCGATAAAGATCGATGGATTACACCATTGACGGATTGCCATAATTAGCAGTTTATCAACTCTTTGGCGATAAAGTTGGACGATATTATACGTAAGTCTTTAAAAATCCATACATGATTTTTAAAATAGGCTAATAAATATTGATGCATTAAATGTTATAAATTATAAAAAAAAATCTTATAATTATCAACAACTTTTTAATCAGAATTATATTGCAAATAAGAATTTTTAAATCTCACAATATCACCAAACGAATTTAAAATACTCCAAAAGCTACTGTGATAGATTAGTATGATTCATTAATGAATGGTAAAAAAAATTTAAATACTGGCAGTTCAAAGAAAAATATATTTTTATAATAATTATTTAAAATATAATGTTTTCATTCAAAAGTTAATTTTTTGTGTTACTGTCACTTTTGAATGGAAATCTTGGTAACAGTAAAAAAGTAATGATCCTTCTAAGTATTGGAATAAAATTTAGTAAAAAAAGTAGTTACTGAATTAATTGCTCCAAAAATCTTTTTACGCCATATCTGTTTTATTAAAAAAGTTTAAATAAATGCCATATTCAGCAGTTTGGATTTGTATAGTGTACAAATTTTATTTAAATTATTAGTAAATTTATATAGAATTTTTTAGATCTTATAGATATTTAATTGCCATTACTTGTAAAAAAAACTTACGAAAGATTTAAAAAAATTCTCACCGGAGTTTCATTTTAAAAACTTATAATAACTCAAAGCCCATTAAGTCAGAACTCGAAAAACAGTTTATGACAACGATATCGCATTTCGCTTTCGCAATTTTGCATCCAAAGCCCAAATAACAAGTTTCTATTTAAAAATGATACCCAAGATTATAAAGAAATCATAAGATGTTAATGACAGATATATCAGCTCTAATTGATGTAGCTGCAAGTTCAGATAACACGAGCTGTTTATGTCATGTGACTGAGACTCATAAATTGACCTTATTGCGAAAAAGGCTTTAAAACAAACGACGAATACGACAAGTTCTATAAAAGTATAAAAGCTTTTTTTTTGAATCTCCAATTTTTTTTGACTACTTTTAAATGAAAAATTTACCTTGTTAATTATCATTAAGTGATTATTCCATTTCAATATTTTTTTATAAAAGTAAAAATAATTATTTCTCTATTTATGAAAGCGATATATTAAACATATTTCGTCGAGCAATTGCACTATTTTTTTTATCGTATAAAATAACAGCCTCGTTAATATGCAATTATATTAATATCTAAGATTCGTTATACTTTGGGATTACAATACATTTTATATTATTTCTATATTTTTAATGGTATTGTTATGGTTATCAGTATGATAAATTAAATATAAATTCATTTTCAGTAACATAGAAATGAATTCAGAAACCAAAAAATGGTTTATAATTTCACTGATCTGAAATCGATCTTATTCATTTACAAGGAAAAAAAATAAGACAAAGCATTGGACGGAATTTCTATATTTATTTTACAATATCTCGTCTTAAGTTTCTTTTAAGGAAGTTAAATCTATAAATAATTTGAAACATTATTAGAAAAAGAAGAAAATAATTTAAAAATAGTTGAAAGAAACACCAGATGTTGTGGTAATTGAAAAAACTTAAATTTGGAAATCCTAATTCCGAAATGATGCAACTCCATAAACAGAGAAACATATAAATTTAAATTTTATTACAAAATTTTAGATCCATCAAATTCATTTTTGTGTTGGTAAAAATAGAAATACATTTAACTTAAAATTGGTGGAAATAGGAATTGTAGATAATATAGCATTTAAAAAAAATGTGATAATTAGGGATTCATTAACAAAAGTTTTGTTCAATAAAAAATCGATCAAACATCAAAAAATATGCTATGAATAATGTTTTAAAAGAAATATAACTTTAAGAATTCGATAATAAAATTCAGAAAATACCAAAAGCCAATATAATAGTATCATTGTGTATCAAAATATACAACAACTTATAAAATCAATTTTTGTAAAAATATTCTGAATCAGAAATTATTTTAAAAATAAGTAAAAAGCTTACCTGTGATTTTCAAAAAATTGACGAATTCCTCTTGCTGTAAAATATAAATCTTTCCATTGTAGCAAACGATTTTCTTTAGTTCACGTGATTTAACTAAAATAAAACGCCAAACCTACATTCTAAATTTTTTTGGAAAAATCGTTTGCATAGAATAATGTTCAATTGTTCTTAAAAATAACTTTAAATTTTCAGACGTCCAATTTTTCATAAAGTATTCTAACTCTATAATTGGTTAACTGTCTTATTATAAATGACTTCTTAGTGAATCACAGTAAATTTTTTTTTAAATTTCGAGTAATTAAATCAAAGAATTTAGATACGAAAACCTGAAAAAATCTCATAATTTTTAAATAAAACTTAATTTTAATTTTAAATAAAATGAATAGTTATAAAATTCTAATTAGAACTAACTACAGCTTTTTTAAATTTAATTTCGAAACTAAAGTAGAACAAAGCATTATGAAACAAAACTTTTGCTTTCATCAGTTGGTACTTGATTTTTTTTATCAGTATCAATGATTAGCCTGATAAGGATTAAAAAAACAGATAGCGAGAAATATGTTGGCACTTATGTAACACAACGAAAGTTGACGCTTGATTTATAGTCTATTTATATGAAAAGCATAGTACGATCTATTTTTTTTACCATGATGATGTTACGTGTTGATGCAACATTTTTAGATAAGCTATTTTGTTTAGAATATTCGCCAAAAGGAGAATTTAAACATTCCTACCATTTACCATTTCTTTTTTACAATTTTTTTTGTCGTCAGCTTATATATTTTTATTAGGATTACTCAAAACAAATATTTTCACCGATAAAGGAAACTTATGTACGGAATAATTTAAAAATAATTTTAAAAAATAATGATAATTATGAAGGTTATGTACAAAATGATAAGAACCAATTTTTGTTTACACAAAGAAGATGAATATTAAAATAGGTGAGATAGACACGTAAAGCTAATACATAAGCAAAGTTAAATTAATTAATTTACAGTATTAACAAAAATAAATCTTCATTATGAAAGTTGTCAAATGTATTTTATGAATAGATATATTTATATTGAAAAACTTAACAAACGTTGCAATGAAAGGCAGTAATATTTTCTAACAATAATTCTGGATTTTTTTCAATAAGCTGTCCATTACATTGCACGAGTAATAATGGAAATTGAAAGACCACATCATTCCATCATATGATAGTCAATCCAATGATGAATTAGTTCGATGATAATAATTTAATTTGGCATGGATTGATTAGCCTTTTAATTCCTTTATTACTATTGATTTTACGGCTGCAGGAGTTGCTTTAACATCAAGACAGGAATCAATTCATCAAATTGGAATTTATTGATTATTCCATTTCTATTCTTTGATAATATAAAATAAATTTTAATTCATATATTTTTTACTTTATAGTATTATCATGTGAGAACTTGAGGTCTTGGTAATTTACGGGCAAAAAATATTTTTACCTCCATTTACCAGTATTGCATGATTATGTATGCTTCTTTGAAAGCAGAGGCGACTTTTAACAGGTGGACCAGCTTTTACCAGCATTTCTTTTTTATTAAATATGCTTCGTTGACATCAGATAAGTTTTTAAAAGGCTGACGAGGAATTATGTCAATCATAGCTGTTATTTTGTCTCGAAATCGGTCGAGCTTCAAAACTTTGATAACCACCTAGAAAAATTGAAAATGGAAGTTAAAAAAGCATTATATACATATATATATATATATATATATATATATATATATATATATATATATATATATATATATATGTATATAATAGAGAGAGAGAGAAGAAGAGAGATAAAGAAATCTTGTGATTGTTTCAAACCGGTTTAAACTGGTTAATGATTTAAATTTATTAAAATAAATAATAACTGAAAATATAATGTTCTTACATTATAACTTGACATTTACGATTCAAAATTTCATTTCCTTTTTCAAAATTTATTTATTTACTTTATAGCGTCTTTGATAATATAGTTTTACTTCTACATAGGAAATTTAATTTCTGAACTTTTGTATTAATTAGATTTAAACCTTCTCTTTCTGATTAATTTGTAATTAATTTTGTTTTCTTTAGTATCATTCGTATTCGTTAGCAATAGACTGATTTAAGTAAAACAATGATCCAATTTAAACTGCACTGATATTTTGAATTTATTATGTATTAATTTCTGTTATTGTTTGCTTAAAAATAATCTTTTAAAAAGAAATAAACATTGTAGATAAGTAAAATTTCTTCGATAAAGAAAATCAGATTCGTAAAGGTGATGTGTTAAAACACCTTTACGAATCTGATTTTCTGTAAGGATTTTCGTTTTTTAACTTAGTTTGAATAAATCAGAATTCCTTAAGATAAACGAAAAACCTGATTAGTTTTTCTCTTCCGATTAATAACGACAGTAGTTTTTTACTTCAAAATATTACAATCAAAATGCCAGATGGAAATCGGTTTCTCCTTATAATAGATTGTTAAAAATATAAACATACTCACGCATCATGGGAAATGATGTTAGATATGCCATATTTATGCATATCTAGTCACCTAAAACAATATTTATTTCATGCTAAAATGTCATCTACAACTACGTTTCTCGCGAAATTATAACGTATCTGAACCGAATCTATTTTTAGATGATCATCTTTCGATTAACTGCCAGTAAAGATTAATATCAAATGTCAAAAGTCAGTTATTGTAAATAGTTTATATACAAAAAAAGAACAAATTTCAAATTAAATGATATGTTGATCTTGTATATCTTTATATTTGTCTTAACAACCATGAAAAATAACTATCGATTTACTTTGAATGAAAAAAAAATCTTCTGATTCAAGTTTAATTTAGATATATTAACGTCACGTTTGAAAACAACTCTGGGGATATTTTTGGACGGTCCTTGTAAATTCGAATGAATCAGGTATCATCTTCAACAGATGAAGATTACGACACTTTAGCTGACACCCCCACTCCATACTTCGACACCACGCCAGCAGAAGAACGTTTGCCCCCGATGGATTTAAGGTGCCCCGGGCCCACTTACCTTACGGTTGTTCTCTAGAATCGGGTTTTGAGCCTTAAACCCTCTGGTTCCACCAAATCGCCACGGCCTCATCCTGTGTTTCAAATCTGCTGTTGATGATGATGTCGTGTCCGCTTTTTATCACGGAAAGAGGGGTGCAGTAGCTTCTGAGGGAATGGACACCTGAGCACCCGAGTGCAGAAGTCTAACTTCTAGCTCATATGAGGATGAAACACTCACCCACATGCTTGCTCAGCCCCTTTTTACAGGGAGGGGGACATTCACACATCTCACATATAGAACACACAAAGGAACAACCATGCCCGAACCGGGGCTCACAGAACAAGAGGAAGACGCACTACCTCTGCGCCAGAAAGCCGGGAAATCTGCTGTTATAAATCAAAATAAAATTGAATGCTGCAGTTTCCCTTTTAAAATATTTAAATTAGTTAGATTTTTTTATTAGTAGTTTTTTTATTATTTTATTAGTCTTTTTACATTATAGGCTAGACCGTTTTATTTAAAAGTGCCAGATTTGGTATAAATGTGTTTTAGAGGGAGGAAAGTAATGAGAAAATAGGATATACTTTTAATAGTTGTTGTTTTTTCGTATGGCACTTGTGATGGACACGCTCGCTAAGGTGGTCAACTATTTAATATAAATCAGCGTCTCTTGTTTTGTAGTAGCGCCAACTAGGATCAAGTGTACGACTTTAGCTTCTCACTCATCATATTCGCTTGCACAGCCCCTTTTTAAAGCTGTTCACATTCACACACCTCACAGATATAACACAGAAGAACAACCATGCCCAAACCGGGACTCGAGCCCAGGACTTACAGAACACGAGGAAGACGCGCTACCTCTGCGCCAGAAAGCCGGGAAATCTGCTGTTATAAATCAAAATAAAATTGAATGCTACAGTTTCCCTTTTAAAATATTTACATTAGTTAGATTTTTTTATTAGTAGTTTTTTTATTATTTTATTTGTCTTTTTACATTATAGGCTAGACCGTTTTATTTAAAAGTGCCAGATTTGGTATAAATGTATTTTAGAAGGAGGAAAGTATAGAAAAAATAGGATATACTTTCTTATGTTGTTGTTGTTTCTTATGGCACTTGCGATGGACCACGCTGGCTAAGGTAGTCAACTATTTAAGCCTAATCAGCGTCTCTTGTTTTGTAGTAGAGCCAACTAGGACCAAGTGTACGACTTTAGCTTCTCACTCATCACATTCGCTTGCACAGCCCCTTTTTACAGGGGGACGTATTCACACACCTCACCGACAGAACACAGAAGAACAACCGTGCCCGAACCCAGGACGGCCAGAGCGCGGGGAAGACGTGCTACTTCTGTGCCAGGACACTGTCCCTTTATAAAGCAGGTTTAAATTGAGGTAATTGTGATTCTTTTGGAATTTAAATTAATTCAAAATTGAATAGGCACATGTTTGCAGTAACTTTCAAACGTTTTTTTTTTTCAGATACATAAATAAAAAAGATATTTTATTTAATTTAGAATTAAAAAAATAATCCATTTAAAATGATGTCCTTTTAGCTGCTGAGCAGCTTTTATATTTATTTATTATTATTGCAACTTAGTATCTTTCTTATTTTATTTTTTCCATAATCAACCACAGTTTTACTGCTGCAGTGAAATATCATCTGTTTTCGCTGTTTCATTCAATAATTATTCACTTGAATTTCTTTCTGAAGTCTTAGGAAAACAGATTCAATTACCTGAATGATTTTCTTGAGGAATATGAGAATAAAATTTCTACATCGTTGAAAAAAATAAGCAGTAAGATGATACCAATTAATTTTTAATGACGTCGGATTCAATTTTATTAGGAAGATCCGTGTGTGCAATAAACAGAATTGTTATAAATATACATAATAACATGGTTTTAATATGTTGTTTACCAGTTTGATTCTTTAAAGTATGTTTTTGAGAACATTAATTTTAAATTTATGGACCATTTTCTTGAAATATTTAATTAAAATGAAACTGAACCAATTTTGCTGTTGAACTAGGCTTAAAGGATGCTTATGCGAATATAAATAATATGGAAATTGATCTGATGGGAAGTAGCGACACTTTAGAATATAGTATCTCTGATTGAGTGCTTAAAAGTATGTAGTTGCTTAACTGATATTTAAAAGTTTGCTTTTGAGAAAATCATTAACATTCATGTCTTTATTTTAAAGATATTTAATTAAAATGAAACAACCAACATTCTTTTTGAACCCCCCTGGCCTATAGGTGGCTTATATGAAAACAAGTAACACTAAAATGTACGTGTTAGAAAGCAAGCAGCTATTTAGAATATAGTAGCTCTAATATAGTGTTTGAAAGTAAGCTATTGCTTAATTGATGCTTAAATGTATGTTTTTGTAGAAATCATTCCCATTCTGGTCTTTATTTTAAAGATATTTAATTAAAATAAAGTTGAACCAACAATCTTGTTGAACGCCCCCTGTCCTATAGGTGGCTTATATGAAAACAAGTAACACTAAAATGTACCTATTAGAAAGCAAGCAGCTATTTAGAATATAGTAGCTCTAATATAGTGTTTGAAAGTAAGCTATTGCTTAATTGATGCTTAAATATATGTTTTTGTAGAAATCATTAACATTCATATCTTTGTTTTAATGATATTTAATTAAAATGAAACTGAATCAACATTCTCTTTGAACCCCCCTGACCAATAGGTGGCTTATATTAAAACAAGTAACACTAAAATGTACGTGTTAGAAAGCAAGCAGCTATTTAGAATATAGTAGCTCTAATATAGTGTTTAAAAGTAAGCTATTGCTTAATTGATGCTTAAATGTATGTTTTTGAGGAATTCATTAACATTCAGTTTGTCTTCATTAAGATATCTAATTAAAATGAAACAATCAATACCCTCTTTGAACCACCAGGCCCTAAAAGCGGCTCATATATATGACAATAAGTAACACTAAAATGTCCATGTTAGAATGCAAGCAACGATTTAGAATACAGTTGTTGTTGCTTCTAATGGTACTTGCTATGGACAAGCCCCCCGCTGATACAGCAGTAGATTTAAGCCGAAAGGCGCGTCTCTTGTTTTTGAAGTAGCGCCAACTATGGCCAAGAGTATGACTTAGCTACACACTCACCACATTTGCTTGCTCAGCCCCTTTTTAAAGGGGGCACAGTCACACATCTAATAGATAACACACAGAAGAACAACCATGCCCAAGCTGGGACTAGAACCCGGGACTCCCAGAACACGAGGAAGACGCGCTACCTCTGTGCCAGAAAGCCAGCCCGATTTAGTTTAATTGATGTTTAAAGGCATGTTTTTGAGGAAATCATTAACACTCATGTCTTTATTTTAATGATATTTAATTAAAATGAAACTGAACCAACATTCTCTTTAAACCACCAAGCCCCAAAGGTACCTTACATGAAAATGAATAACATGGAACTTTATCTTTTGGAATGTAACAACGATTTGGAATATAGTAGTTCTAAAATTGGAGCTTTTAAAGAAATTCTATAGAATTGGTGGGAGAGTTTATCATCTTCTGGAAAGAAGACTCCACGAAAAGATTCGTAAGTCGGTTCATTCAGTTCTAGAAAGAGGAGAATAAATGTTATTCGTATAGGAGCAAATCATGATTGAATGAAAAAGAGAGGGGGGAAAGAGACTTCAAGAAGAGCTAAATTTAACCGAGTTATTCTAGAAGGAATAGTTCCATTCTACAGGACGAAAATCAATACAGCCATAAAACGGATTTCTCTTTTAAAAGCGTGGGTATACTTCGTCGATGAAATTACTTAAATTTAATCTTCAACACACCTTCGAATGATTTAGCAATTTTCGTCCTAATATATTCATTCTTAAGATACTTCTATTCAGTTTTTATGGAACGTTCACTAAAAACTTCTTTTCTTCCGTTTGTTGAATTCAATGGAGAGCTTAAATTCTTTGACAGTAGCTATATAACGAACGTGACAAATAAATAAAAGGTTAAATTTAAAAAAATTAAACTTAAATTTATAGGATTGTGTTTATGACCGATATATATTTTATGTTTATAAATACGGAAGTCATGAAAGATAAATGTATTGTTAAACAAACGATTAATATAGACACCTCTTGTTCCTAACTATAAGTAAATATCTCTATTTACATGGATTTCATATCTAGATTCCAAAAGGAATAAATAATAATTACCATAGTATATAAATCGATAGAACATTCGAATTTATTTTAAGTTAATTATGTGGATAAATTCTTGCTATGTAAATTTTATTATTATTTATTTTATGATAATGAATGATTTTATTATCATCTCAGAATATTATGTTGTTATTGGGATCAGGTTTTGATATCAACGAAAATTCTCAAGCGAAAAATAAAAATTTTATGATCTGCACAAGCATCTCAAAAAATCAGCTTTTAATAAAGCTTTGCCATCACTTTTACAAAAGCTCTAATTAAAAAAATAAGTTAACTACTACAGCAAATAAAACAAAATGCCATTTTGAGCACGCGATTAAATAGGAAATGTGATACTTTTTTAAAACAATAAATAAGAGACAAAGTTTTTTTGATCGTTTGCAATACTAAAGTGACTCATTCGATGACACAATTAAAAGTGAATATAAATATAATTTAACTTGCACGAGCACGTGGTTCTTGACCGTTCAAGAAATGATGTTCTGACATGATACATTGAAATAGGCATTGCAGATTTCATTTTAATCTTTTATAATATTTTTATTCCATTTGTTGTTTTAAAAATCAAATGTTGAAATCATAATTTTGAATTTTCAATGTATGTTCCAGATTCGTTAAAAGTGGATACATTAAACTTTTTAATTGTTAATGTTTTTTTAATGTTTTTAAGATTGGTTATAATTAACCTTTGACTTTATGTTGTTTTTATATTTTTAATTTTATGATTGTATTCAGTTTTTAAATTCCTGTAATATATTTTTGATATTTTTAAGATTAGATATATTTGAATTTAAAATCTCTTATATATCTTAAAATGATTTTAAGGTTCAGAGTTCAAAACTACCAATTGTTTAAGTTTTGTAAATGTTTTAAAATTAAGTTTATAGTTATATTAAATTTCTAAAAACCCTTTTAAGATTTATTGCGTAAAGAGGATTTTTTTGTGTGCGCTGAGTACTTTTTTTGTAATAAATGCTGTAATTTAAGTTTTTTTTCTATATTATGCTTTTATTTCAAAAGTATTAATAAATATCCGAATGATAATTATATTTACGCCTATTTAATTTCTATATAATATTCCGTGAATCCCTAATTAATTTTAGATATATCTACAGAAGTATACCCTCCCTAAAAACTAATTTTCAATTCTATCTTTGAAACTTTAAATAGAAATATTTTAGTAAATTAGTTCAAGTAAATACATAAGAGCTCTTTCTCTACAGTTATCAAAATGATGTTTTAAAATCTTTGTCTACTTAATTTATTTTTTTATTATCATGTAAAAAATATATTGTTTTGATAATGAGGTTTTTTTGACGTCAACAAAAGTCTGTTGGCGAAAAATAACAATTTTACTATCTGCACGAGTCTCTCAAAAAATCCGCTTTTAATTACGTGATGCCATTCCATTTACAAAAACTGTGATTGAAAAAAAAAGTTAATGACTACAACAAATGAAACCTAGAGAAATGTCATTTTGAGCATGAGATCAAATAGGAAATGTGATATTTTTTAAAAACAATAAATGCGAGAAAAAGTGTTTTTTGGATCGTTTGCAATACCAAAGTGACTCATTCAAAGAAGCAATTAAAATGAATAAAAATAAAATTGAATTAACACGAGCACGTGGTGCTTGATCGTATAAGAAATGATGTTCTGACATGATGCATTGAAATATGCATAGCAGATTTCATTTTAATCTTTATATTTAATTTTTTTAAATTTTTTTTAGAGATTTAAGAATAATTGATGGAAATAGATTACAAATTTACAATTTCTATTATAAAAGACTATCATTTTTACAGAATTACCTCCTGTACCGAATTATTAATGAGAACTATTAATTTCCGAATATTAATTAGTCCGTTTTGAAAATAGTAGTTTATTATCCTGAAAAGAGTTTTTGTTCAATATTATTTTGAGGCACCACTTTCCATGCATGCAAGGATAAATAGGTAATATATCCTAACAAAGTTATCATATCTCGTTTTAATTAAAAGTGAAAAAAAGATTAAAATGAAATCTGCTATGCATATTTAAATGTATCACGTCAGAATATAATTTATTGAACGGCCAAGCACCACGTGCTTGTGCAAGTTAAATTATATTTTTATTCGTTTTAATCGTTTCATTGAATGAGTCACTTTAGCATTGCTAACGATCTAAAAAAACTTTGTTTCGTATTTATTGTTTAACAAAAATATCACATTTTCTATTTATTTCATTTCATATAATCACGTGCTCAAAATGACATTTTCTAGGTTTTATTTACTGTAGTAATTAAATTATTTTTTTATTCACAGCTTTTGTAAATGCAGATAATAAAATTTCCATTTTTGGCCTACGGAATTTTGTCTACCTCATTCCCAAAATAACATCACGTTCTGACATTATAATAACTTTAGCCATTAGTGATTTTTAAATATCGTCTTGTTTAATTAATATTCTAGTTTTATTTAAAAGTAAAAAATAAAAAGATTTTGTGTTATACAATATTTAATAAAAAATTACAATAATAATACTATATACAACAGGGATTTTAATACCAAACAAACCCAGATATATCAATTAGTTTTTAAATAAAGTTGCATGATTCATTTATCTTTCTATTTGTCTCTCTTCTTAAAGTGTTATCAATATTATTTATCAAAAACATCACTACTGTATTTATAACAGCATTAACGACAATATAGTAGCGACTAGACTGTATATAAAAAATAAAAGTGTTTTTGGGACTAAGTATGGATTATTTTAACGATATATATATATTGCATGATCTCTAGAAAACTGCACGTTTTCTTGAGCGTCCAACTATAAATTTCAGAGTATTTTAAATTTTAAAAAATTAAAATAATACTCCAAACATTTTAGGATTTCATCGGCTTGCTTATTCTTTCAATTTAACAGCATATATCACAAACCATTGATAAATTCGAAAAGGTTTACAATTGATCATCAACTACTAGACAAAAAATAAACGAAATAATATTTGTGGGAATACTCCAAACATTTTAGGATTCCATCGGTTGTTTATTCTTTCAACTTACTGCATATATCACAAACCATTGCCAGATTCGAAAAAGTATACAATTGATCATCAACTATTATACAAAAAAAAAGCGAAATAATATTTATAAAAATCGTTTGCTTTTACATTTTAATAATATTGTAATGGAAATAAAAATAGTAGCAGTTATAAAATGCTTGAAAATTTATCGTCTGCCAAATGTCTATTAACAGATTTAGATTGTGATATCGAACGAACAATATACTTTTCCTTTGTGTGTTATGTATGGTGACAGTTGTTTAGTTTATGTATTAAAAGAGATAAGTGAAAACGCTTTTAGCCAAATGACGCACATTTTGTAGAAATTCGAAACAATTCATTGCATCACTGCTGAACTTCGTCGAAAGGTAAATGGAGGAAACGTGAGGCGAGTGCCGAAAGTCACGTGTCTGGCCACGTGATACGAGAACGTGTCATCATTGGAGATATTTACACTTTGCCGGTTTTTCTTCTTTCTGCAGAAATTACCTAAGAAAAGTGTAGAATATCATTCTTTTCGGATTTAACTGATCAATATCTACTTCTCATACAATAGTGGTAAACTACATATTCCTTTCTATAATTAACTTGTTAAATCTTCAATAATTCAATTTAGCTTAACATTTTATATTATTTAAGTTGTGGTGTATGTTTTTATTTTGTTTAAATATGAAAAATAGTGGGAAAATAGATAAAGTAATAAAATTCTTTAAATATTAACCATAATAATTTTTATTCACAAATAAAAGCATTTAATTTTTGTGATAAATTATAATTAATTAATAAATTTCAAACAAATATAAGATTAATTATTATTATTTCATAGGACTTTCGAATTGGGATATAAAATAACCAATTATCGAATAATTATTCCAACATTTTAATCAGTAATTAATTAAACTTTAAAATTTAATAATGGTTTTAGTAGTGCAATTTACACACATATTTTGTCCCATTATTTTATAATTCAGATGAATTTATTTTTTACAAATTCATTTATTTGACAACTAGGTCAATTGCAGTTTTTAATCAATCTCCCTGCGATCTCTATTTACTTAATGGTTCTTGTCAGCAATCCATTTCTAAATTTTACTCTCAAGTTCGTTTTCTAGTGCTTAGTGGTTTGTTAGTACTTCCCTCTTAAAAATTAATTTATTTTTTACAAATTTATTGATTTGGCAACTAGGTCAATAGAAATTTTTATTCGACCTCCCTGCGATCCTCATTTACTTAATGGTTCTTGTCAGCAATCCATTTCTAAATTTTACTCTCAAGTTCGTTTTCTAATGCTTAGTGGTTTGTTAGTACTTCCCTCTTAAAAATTAATTTTTTTAACAAAAAATAAAAATATGTTTTAAACCAATTTTATTACATTATTAATATGTGAATAAATTTTATTTTAACTTTTTTTTCTCGTTTTCAATCTTTTATTTGCCTTGGAATGTTATAAATAGAATGAACGCTTGTAAATAATTACTAAATTCCACACCAGAGGGCGCCAGATGTATTGAATCAATGTCTGAATAAATTCAACACTTAATATATAACTAAGATTTTAAACTAAAAGGATGACTTGTAGTCTTTAAGAACGAATCAATGTATAATATTTCAATGTCTCTAAATCATCAGGAAATGAGTATAAAAACTTATATAAGATTCTATCTTTGCAATCATGAAACAAGTCAGTTTAAATAAAATTATACAAAAAGATGAAATTGTCAAAGAACCATCTGGTTTGCTCTACCCAAAACTTTCATGCATAGTCTCATGTAAACGTCATGCCAAAGAAAAGAGCATACTTTACACGACATTGGCTTACAATAGTTGCGAAATCTGAACTTTTGGCGTGAATTTAGTATTTGTTCTGTATGTATCGTGTCATCTTTGGCGAGTTTTTTGGCGATATTCCCAGCATGCGTTAGTGTTATCCGAAAAGCTATTTGTTTTCTAAACATGTTTTTCTCAACCGATTTAATACATTTGACTCACTGCATTTTTAAATATCGCATTTGCATGTTTCTAAAAGGACAGATAGACAGATAAACACGATAAATTTTGAATAGAATATTATTCAAAATTTGATAGGTATCTATACTAAAGATATTCAATCTACGTGCTGAATATTATTTATGTAGCTCTCTTCGTTTTGTAATTATCGTGTTAATTTGTATTCCTCCGAACAGATTTTTCTCCAAATATGATAGAAATCTTCAAACTTGGTTTAAAGACCATATACCAAATTTGAACCGTCTTGATGAAAGCTTTCTTAAGTTATTTCTGTCATAGACAGAGAAACATACAGTTGAGCAGTTTACAATTTTTTTTTTTTTTTTTTTGAATTCAGGGAGATTAAGACATTCTGATTCAAAATCTCTATAAATTTATCTATATTATATTCCCGAGAAAATAATAATAATAAAAAGATTAAAATGAAATCAGCTATGCGTATTTCAAAGTATCCTGTCAGAACCTATTTTCTTGAATGGCAAAACACCACGTGCTCGAGCAAATTAAATTTTAATTTTATTCATTTTAATCGTTTCATTGAATGAGTCACTTTAGTATTGCAAACGATCCAAAAAAATTTGTCTCGCATTGATTGTTTAGAAAACATATCACATTTCCTATATATTTCATTTCACATAATCAAGGGCTCAAAATGACATTTTTCTACGTTTTATTTGCTGTAGT
>JAOUZG010000678.1:3905583-3932169 GCA_026289955.1 Argiope argentata | reverse complement strand
TTGCACAAGAAGAATCATTTATTACATATTTTGCACAAGAAGAATCATTTATTACATATTTTGCACAAGAAGAAACATTTATTACATATTTTGCACAAGAAGAAACATTTATTATATTTATTGCACCGAAAGAAATATTTGAAAAATGCTCATTTTTTAAAAAAAATTAAAATATTTAAATTTTTAACTTTTGAATGTGGAAAATATTTTTAAAAATTTTGGTTTCTACACAATTAACATCTATCTATCACAAAAATTGATAATTTTATTAAAAATTGCAGGAAAAAAATTGGGGGATACCGAGTCCACTTAACTTGATTCAGAAAAGGGAGGATGTTATTATGTACATGCTTTGTAAAACGTTTGAATAACGATTCAACACATTTTAAACCGATGTTTTCCTCCCTGTTCTATTTTGCATAACAATATTGCATACAACGCCATTTCTACTCTGGTGGTGTGTTTTTGAACTTTTATTCAACAGAAAAGAAATTTTCTAATTTATATTATTACCAAGTTTGATAGCATTTGATACAGCAGTTTGCCTTCTATGACCATTTCAAAATGGAACTTTAACTGCAACCAAGCTGTATATTGAAACCATCCACATGTAGAAATTAAATAGTTTTTTTGCAATATTTTTCTGTAAACAGAAAAATACTTTATAATCGTCCAATATATTATAAAACTTTAAATGCCTACAAATGGTCTAAAAATAGCTGCTGCATATTTTTCATATCTATTTTTTAAAGCCTTATGTTACAAATATTATTGTGAGCTTCCAATTTAATACGTTTCCTATTTTCGTCTTATACGACAGAAAAATATATTTATAGAAAAATTTTATAAGTACGTTGAAATATAACTTTGAAGAAACTGTTTTTACGGAAGCTCTGAAAAAAATTCCATTCCTAATATATGTTGAAAATAGTTGCGACATAGCCAGTATGTTTCATATTAATAAATCATGGTTGCTTTCAAATGATTAAATAAAATATAGTTACTCCAATCGAATCTAATACAAGAAATTTCAATATTTGCTATCGGCGAGCCTTGGGTTAAAGCATCTTTATATTTGCTTTGTACCATATCTATATTGATTATTATTTCATTGCTGAAGTTTTATGAAGAGGAATTTGAGCCAGATAACAAATAATAAAAGTTTGCTTGCCCTAAGAAATTGGTTATTTATTAAAATACTTTATATGAATTTTAGTTTAGAGGGATTTTATCTTCTGTTATATGTTTCGAAAACGAGGAATATTTTAAGAAATACTTAGATTGAGGTATCATTTATTTAGATTTCATTGCATCAAATACCACATTATACCGCTTAGGTAATATGGAGAAATACTAACTGCCTTCGGGGACCAGTTGTTGGCTCACATCTGTGTATTAAAATCTCTAAATAACGTTTAAAAGGTTAAAATTTACACAAATTCATTTCTGAAATTAAAATAGAAATGCTAAACATAAAATGTACCACTTATAAAAATTTAATAAAACAAAACTTTAGGTTTTTTTCGAAAATAAAAACTGGAATAATCATTTAACATTATATATGTTACCTTTAAAGAATGAAATCCGTTATTTTATAGAATACCTAGTCATTCAATGAAATAACTGATCATGTCCGTTAAAGTGTAAAACTCTCTTGTATTTCATGGTTTAACTAGTTATTTCATAGAATAACGATGTGCAACCTGTTAAAGTGTAAAATAATCTATATCATATATCTCGCCGGTTATATACGGGATGCCAAATCTATTTTAGTTATCATCAGAGAAATAACTTAAAAAGGATTTTTTCAATTGGGCGCAAAAAAAAAAAAAAAACGGCCGCATAAAACAATTATATTCTCGATCCCAGTTCAGTGTCTGCGAACAAAAATGAATTATTTTACACTTTAACTGTCTCTCATTAGTTGATTTATAGAATACCTAGTTGATTTATAGAATACCTAGTTATTTCATAGAATAACTAGTTAAAGTATTAAATTAATAACATATTACCCACTTTAACGGACACGATCAATTATTTCATGCAATAACTAGGTATTCTATAAAATAACTGCATATATACTTTAACGGTAACATATATAATATTTTAAAATTTGATTTAATTCTCATTAATTTCTTAATTTTTAGCTTAATTCAGCCCATATTTATTCTAAAATATTCTCTTATTTCCTGATCCCATTCCACTTTTTCTATTGAATTAAATCAATTGTAAAGCTTTGCAAAAGTGCTGCGTCATCGGTTCCCACTTGGCGAGTAAAGAGTTATAGAATCTCTGCTGTAAACAACTTCTTCTAAATGATCCCTGCCTTTCCCCTGTTAAAACCAACAAATGTGAAAATTCCTGAAGGAATCGGCACGGGTCAGATTCATTAGAAGCTTAATTGTGTATAAGACCTAGGAAAATTAATTTCCATCTCTTCTTCTTTCTGCTTTTGAGCTGCGCTGTGAGCGGACGTGTTTTGTTGGTACTGTTTGTACATAATACGTGCCTTCCAAAATGCAATAAAGCGAATTTTAAAAAATCGAAAGACTCTCCTCTGTCTTTGTAACTGCCTTAAGTTCAAACACAAAATTATGTGTTACATATAATGTGGAGATTTAATTATAACCATCTTGCATATTCAAATAGCTAAATAAAGTTCGAACAAAGGTTAAAATTTACAGAAATTAATTTCTGGAATTAAAATAGGAATGTTAAGTATAAACAAAATATGCAGGCTTAATAAAATTGAATGAAACAAAGCATTAGACATTAGTTTTTTCAGAAAATAAAAACTGCAATAATCATTTAACATTTATATAATATAATGTTAAATATGCATCTCTGTCTCTGTTATTGTTGTTCCCGTGTCCGTTTTTTTAATAGAAAGAGGGGTGCAGTAGCTTCTGAGTAAACATACCCGTGAGCACCTGAGGCCAGATGTCTGACTTCCAGCACACATTAGTCACAAACCCATTTTACGGGGAGGATTTCATTCATTCCTCCACAGATCGTAATTTAGATCTGAAACAGAGAACGGTCCCTTCTGACAAAGTCACCGCAGTGTGTTACTCTCGACAGGGAGGACTTTATGACCACGATAGATTTAACGAGAGCCAGCCGCCACACACTCGGGGAATCTTCAGACACCGAGGTTCGAAGTCGCAGTCTAAGGAATACGAGTCCAACGCTCTACCAACCAGGCTATCAAGGTCCATATCTCTCTCTAACACGCACACACAGTCTCAAACATTATATATATATGCACAAAGACATACTCACACTCTCAAACATATATACATACATACAAACTCACACTCTCAAACTTATATACACAAACTCACACTCTCAAACATATATACATACATACGAACTCACACTCTCAAACTTATATATATATACACACACACAGTCTCTCTCTCTCTCTCTCTCTCTCTCTCTCTATATATATATATATATATATATATATATATATATATATATATATATACAAACTCGCACTCTCAAATATATATACATACATACAAACTCGAACTCTCAAACTTATATATACACACACGCACGCATACATACACACACACGCAAGGTGCAAAGAAAAGCATATTGTATAACGAATAAATTTAGCCGAAATAAGTTAAGTTTACTCTTTACTCCCCCCCTGAAAAAAGATGCTTTAGTTTGCGTGATAAGGACAGGTTATTATTGGCTCTTAACTTAGCTAATGTTTTCTCATTAAACTGCAGCGGGATAAAGGAGTAATGAAAAAGAAAGCACTTCCCCAAATCCATCATCAATCTACCGCCAGACATCATGTAGACCGGGGAAGAGGATTCTTTCAAAATAATTCCCGAGTTGAAAGTCTTATCCGGCGGATTTTCGCCAAAGAAGAGAGCGAACTGAAGACTCTGTGGCGGTTTTTTTCCCCTTCTGTTTTTTTATCACGCGTTTTAGTGAGCGATATTGCAGTTGTTATTATTTCATATCTGCAGTCAGCTGGGAATATTGATTAAATTTGGAAAGAGATGTAGTGCGTTTCTTGACTATTGCGTAAAGAATGTGTTGAAATGGATGAATGAAAACGCTAGAATTTGAATTGAGATGATCGCAGGATAAAAGATGTTTTTCAATATAATGCAAAGTTAGTGGCGAGATTTAAATATTTTTGGCCTGACTTGTTGAGAATTAAGATGACTAGAGCATTTCACATTTCAACAAATGTTTAATCTTATCGTCATGTTGATGTTCTATTTTAGGTTAATTTATTATTTAAAATTGTATATGATTATTTATTTATGGATATATCCACATATTATCATGTCAGAACATGATGTTGTTTTGGGGATGAGGTTTTTGGCGTCAACAAAAATCCAAAGGTGAAAAATAAAAAAAAGTATATTACCTTCGCGAGCACCTCAAAAAAGGTTATGAAGAAAAGATATCATGTGACTGTATAAGAAACTTTTCGAAACGCATATGTATCAAAAATGGACTGCAATATGCAATTCTCTTTTGTACAAAGGGTTATTATTATGATGTCAGAACATGATGTTGTTTTTGGGATGATGTTTTTGGCGTCAACAAAATTCCGTAGGGCTAAAAAAAATTATTATCTGGAAGACCATCTCAAAAAATCAGCTTTTAATAGCTTGTTTCCATATCATTGACAAAAGCTCTGATTTAAAAAAAATAAGTTAATGACTTCAGCCAATAAAACCTAGAAAAATGTCATTTTGAGCGCGTGATTATATGAAATGAAATAAATGAGAAATGTGACATTTTTTTTAAAAAAAACAATAATTGCTTACTTAATGTTAATACGTTGACCTCTAAAGCATACTCCATACACTTGAATATTACTGAGATATTCCTACAATTGAAGACGATATTCCATGATATTTTTTTAGAGAAATTCTTTTTTGCTTTTAACTTTGTTTTATTATATTTTTCCTTTTAATACTTGTTTTCAGTTTACAGAATTTTTATTAAAGCATAAAATGATGTTGTTTTGGGGATGAGGTTTTGGCGTCAACAAAAGTCCGTAGGCAAAAAAAAATTATTATTTGCACGAGAATCTCAACAAAAAAATCAGCTTTTAATTGCCATTGCATTTACAAAAGCTCTGTTACAAAATACGTTAATAACTCCGTCAAATAAAACCTAGAAAAATGCAATTTTAAGCACGTGATTATGTGAAATGAAATAAATTGGAAATGTGATATTTTTTTAATAATCAATGCGGGAGAAAGTTTTTTGGGTCGTTTGCAATACCAAAGTGACTCATTCAATGAATCGATTAAAATGAATAAAAGTATAATTTAACTCGCACGAGCACATGGTGCTTGGCCGTTCAAGAAATGATGTTCTGACATGATACATTGAAATATGCATAGTAGATTCCATTTCAATTTCTTATAGCATATTATTTTTATCAGAGCAAAACGTTATATTAAGTATATTTATAAATGAACGGACTAAAACTATAGTAGCATTACAAACGGATTTTTTACTTTCTAACTAACCACTTAACCGGTTTGCCCGTATGCCATACGTGCATCTATTTATTAAATTTTGATAGCTGTAAGTTAAAAATAAACCGTTCATAACGATTATAATTCAATAGTAAAATGACTTCGAATGCATAGATAAGTCAAGTATTCGATGGATCTCCATGTGAATTAAAATAAGAAAATACTCCCCAAATAGAAGGTGTCATCTTATTAGTTAGCAAAGAAAATAAACCTGTTAAGGGGTTAACGGGAATGGTACCCACAAAACCTCCTTGCATTCTTTTTAATTAAGTTCTTATTCCAGTGAACATATTTCATGTCACTCGCGAATAATAGTTACGAAATATTAACCTTTATCGTGAATTTTGCATTTTGGCTTGTGATCCTTGGCGATGCTTGGCGAAAGTTCAAACCAACAGATAGTCAACTTGTTGAGTTTCGCTCAAAATTTGGCAGGCGTTTATATTAAAGATGATAAATCTGGGTACCGAATTAAAACTATCTAGCTCTCCCCATTTTGTAGTTTTCGAATTCAAACTAATATCCGAACTGACAGACTTACTCAGAATGAATTTCGCTCAAAATGTGATAGAAATCGACAAATTTAATTTTAAACATGTATACCAAATTTAACCGGTATACCATCCGTTTGGCTCAAAGCGATTTTGAGTTATCTTTTCCATAAACAGATATTTTTCAGATTTTTTGACGATTATTATACTTTCTCTATACAATGTGTACAGGAAAATAAAAATAAAAATAGCGCATCGCTCAAAGTGATATATTATTCGGAAAAAATGCTATTATGTTATCACTTTGGAAGTTTTATAGGATAGGAATATATACTGAATTGAACTTTTCTGAATTTATACAGAGCCTGCAATTTCACTTGAACCAACTTTTTAAAATGATTTATACCACTATTTTTTTCCATGCAAATGCTGTATTAATTATTTAGTGTAATGACACTGATATGAATAGAACAATTCTATTTATCAAATTATTATTCTACTATTCTATAAATCCTGGAATTTATATCTTCCATAATTTTATTTATTGGTAAATTAAATAACAATATTTTTTTGAAAAACCTGCTTATCTACAATCGTCTTTATCACCGAGACCGTAGAGAGCCATCCGATCGAAAATACGTATATGCCCAAAGTTATATGAGTTCGACCACAAAGTGTTCAAAAATATTTTTTTGATTCTTCTAACAGAATATTAACTATCAATTCTTTCAGAAAGTCAAAATATAATAAGCTTATTTATATTATTTTACTTAATCTCTTTTTTAATTTTATGAGAGCTCTTGAAATAGAATAAAACAGGCGTTGTAAAAATAATTTTTAAAATGACCTATGTCCCCTAACGGTTATCCAAAGTTTTATTACTAGCTTTCCTTTCTGATATCAATGGACGAGACCTGACGCATTACTGAGAGGAAATTACTCATTCATCTGCTAATTTTGGTGTACACTTACCGCTGTAAGTAACGTATTAATTCACTCGCCAGTTTTGATAACAGTTAAAATGGAATAGAAGGAAAAACTCACTGAGCGCCATATTTCCGGAATTCGCGCTCCGACATATCCTTCCGATTCCTTTTTGCAACTTGACCTTCATTCGGGTGGACACTTCAGATGAACTTCATATATAAGATATTAGCAAGAGGTCAGATGAGATTAATAGGAGGGTCATCTTATCCTGTGGAATAATTGGTATCCAGATTAGGTAATCCAAAGATATCTACGCTGATTTTATTTAAGTTTTGAAATTTGATATTCGTTTATTTATAAATTTAAAAATGGTAACTGCAACAGTAACTTAAAAATCGACTGTAAACAGAGATTAATCGGTTTAATAATATTTCTTAACCCATTCGCTGCCAACCACGAATATACTCGTATATACGAATATACTCGTGCCACGAATATACTCGTAATTAATACAACCACGAATATACCCGTGCCAACAACGAATATACTCCTGGTTGGCAGGGTGCTACCCGTTGTCAACACGAATATACTCGTGACATTTTCAATATATGATAACGTGCAACTTGTCAAACTTGCAAACTTTTTATGGCCACAAACATAAATATACAAGTGTAAAAACTTGTAAAAAGAAGCTACAAATAAGTTTTTTCCACAAAAATTCTACTTTATTTAACCCGTTCGCTGCCAAACCTAAATTGTATGAGGTTATTCCCAATGCCAACCACGAGTATACTCGTGTTTGATTTTTATACAAGTAAATGATTACTTATGACAAAATATGAGTATTTATTTTGAAATAATAAAACTTAGATAAACAATAACACTCCAAACAGGCGTTGTTAATGAATCGATTTTTCAGATTCATTCTTACGGGCTTTTAAAGTAAAATAAAACAATAAAGGGAATTAAAAATTTCTAATCTGTATTACGTTAGCTCAACTTGCGTAGAAAATTCACGCATTTGCGTTTCCCCGATTCGCGTTGAAAATTAACGGATGTGCAGTTTGTTGTAATTGTTGATAACTGTATTTCCATTTTAATCAAAAGTTTAAGAAATATTTGTATAATACTGTTGTAGCTTTCTCAATCTCGATCGATAAATAAAATAGAGTTGATTTTAACCCATTCGCTGCTAACCACTAATGTACTCTTGGTTGGCAGGGTTGGTCAGCACGAACATACTCGTGACATTTTCAATATATTATAACGTACCACTTGTCAAACTTGCAAACTTTTTATGGCCACAAACATAAATATACAAGTGTAAAAGCTTGAAGAAAAAAAAGAAGCGACAAATAAGCTGTTTTTACAAAAATTCTACTTGATTTAACCCATTCGCTTCCAAGCCTAAATTGTTTGAGGTTATTCCCATTGCCAAACACGAGTATACTCGTGTTTGGTTTTTATACGTGTGAATGATTATTTATGACGGAATATGTGTATTTACTTTGAAATAATAAAACTTGGATAAACAATAACACTCAAAACAGAAATGGCAATGGGAATAACCTCGTACAATTTAGGCTTGGCAGCGAATGGGATAAATGTGTCTATCCGTTGAAAAAAAATGTTCATGTAGAGGTAATCGAAGAGAATCTAAAATTATATTAGTAATAAAAGTTACCAACATTATTAATGATAAAACGGGTAATTACATGTTGCATTATGCTGTAGTACATCAAATTAATTCGTTAATCATGTTATAGAGCAATGATGGATTTCCAAATTTCCATCTAGGAATTCGACTGCTTTACTGAAAAGAGTCTCTAGAAGGTCGATTAAAAATGTTATTGATTTACTCGTCTGATAAGTACATATATATATATTTGTCCTAAATAAATTAAATCTTAATTGTATCATAAATTAAATCCTAATTAATTTCCAAAGTTTTATCATAACTTAGCCCATAGTAATATCATCCCAAAATATTCTCTTATTTCTTGATCCATTCCATTTATTCTAGTTAATTAAACAGAAGCTTTATAAAATTGCTGAATCAGCTAAAAGCTGACTAATTTCCACACTCTGTGTGAAGGTATACAAATCGTATGGTCAAGCACATTCCTTTTAAAGATCCCTATGATCCCCTTCCACGAGATGTACATGTGATTAACATATGTCAAAAATCCCTATTAAAATCTGAAAGTATATATTCACAGGGATAAAAGTCTAATCAGCTTTTCCTCATTCCGTTTTGGGTCGTTCTATTTTGTGCTCATCGCTTCTGCTTGTACTTAATACCTGCCTCCCGTGATGGAATAACATGAACTTAAAAGTTCAAAGTGACATCTATGTCTTTGAAACGACCTTCCACTTTCGACAAATAATAATTTTGTATATATATATATTCCATGTATATACAAAATTCTATAGTATATTCTATAGTATATAATATAGAATATAGTATATTCTATATTCTTCAGAATATTCTTTAATCTATATACTATATTCTATATTCTTTAGAATAATCTATAATCTATATACTATATTCTATATTCTATATAGTATATTCTGTATATTCTATTTATATACTATAATTTTGTATGAATTAGAAATATTAAAATAATACTAAAACATTGCCAAACACTAATAAGCTGGCTTCTAAATGTTTCAATAAGTTCACATAGCTATTGAAATATTATTTATAAATACCAAAAAACTACCCAACTAATATTGAATATGCTGTTGTTGTTGTTACTTATGGCACTTGCCTATGGACACCCCCCCCGCTGCAACAGCAGCAGATTTAAGCCGAAAGGAGCGTCCCTTGTTTTTGAAGTAGTGCCAAATAGGGCCGAGAGTATGACTTAGCTACACACTCACCACATTTGCTTGCACAGCCCCTTTTTACAGGGGGGGGGCACATTCACACATCTCACAGATAACACACAGAAGAACAACCATGTCCTAACCGAGACTCCCAGAATACGAGAAAGACGCGTTACCTCTGTGCCAGAAGGCCGGCAAAATTGTATATAAACTTGATTATTGAACAGAGTTATTATAAGAAAATGAAAATTGTTTAATAAAGTAATTAAAAATGTTCAAAAAATAAACTGGAATATATGGTTAATATACTGACTATATTAAAATTGTAAAGAAATTTCAATTTAAAATGGCATTTCTATTGAAAGATTCTTCGCAATGTGCATCCTCTTAGAACACAAAGTAATTAAATCCACCATTGTTGTATTTAAAATATACTTATCCGGCTTTCTGGCGCAGAGGTAGCACGTCTTCCTCGTGTTCTGGGAGTCCCGGGTTCGATTCCCACTTCGGGAATGGCTGTTCTTCTGTGTGCTATCTTTACCCTGTAAAATGGGGTTATGCAAGCAAATGTGGTGAGTGAGTGTAGCTAAGTCGTACACTTGGCCCTAGGTGGCGCTACTTGAAAAACAAGAGACGCTCTTTTCGACTTATATATGCTGCTGTATCAGCGGGGGGCTTGTCCAACATGGCAAGTGCCATAAGTAGCAACAACAATAAAATATATTTAATCTAATTATTAATTTATTTTAGTGTACCATTTGTGCTTCAATTCTCGCTTTTCTGTTATGACGGCGACCAGATGAAAGTAGGCTTAGGGATGTAAAAATTCTTAAGATGAGCTTATTTACTGGACAAAATCCTAAAAAAAGATACAGTAAATAAATAAAAATATAAAAATCAAGCATAAAATTATTTGAAAAAAAAACTGCTTTTAAATGTTGAAAAAGAAATATATATCTGTTTTTCTTTAACGTTCACCAATTTTCGTTCAGGCTAATTTGTCTGAATCACGCATACCAAAGTGACCTTATTCTATTTCTAGTTAAAATTTGGAGTAAAGAGTATTCAGAATTTCTTATTAAAACCTAGTGTTCGTTTTTGATTCGAACCATTTACTAATGCAGAATTTTTTTATTAAAACCTAGTGTTCGTTTTTGATTCGAACCATTTACTATAGCAGAATTTCTTATTAAAACCTAATGCTCGTTTTTGATGGCGATAATTTTTACAATTTTGAATAAACAGTCAAAATGTCAAATTTTTTTTTTCAAATGAAACATTTGTAGAAATTTTGTAATTTTTTCTATGAAAAAAAGGATTCATCTAATTTTGTGAGGAAGAATTATTTTGAGCATTTATAAAAGTTTTATTTCGCAGCTAAAAATAAAAAGCAACGGTTCTCTCAAATATCTAAAAAATAGAAGAATAATTTATTACTTTCTTTTTTTACCAATATTTTATTCTTCCCAATTTTGAGAACACGGTAAACTATTAATTTTGAGAAATACAATTTTTCGTGGTTGTTGTTTCATGGTTTTCGTGGATTGTTAAAAGATTTAATTTATAATAGAAATACGTTGATGCAATTTAATATTTGAAAATGGAAATAGAGTAGAATAATTATTAATTATTCCTTTTTCCTTAACCATTGAATATATTTATGAATAGAATTCTATTAATTTTTCAGATATAAATGTGTGCGTAAACCCCCATATTGTAATTAAAATTTGTTCAAAATCATTTTCATGTTAATTTTCTTTTTTTTTTCGATCCTTTTGTGGAATAATTGAGTTACCACATAGTTTATGGATAATCGGATACTAATTATATTAATAGTTCATTTTTATTGTGATGTTACAAAGAGAAAGAAAAAAGAAAAGAAAATTACGTACAATTAACGTATGTTTCTGAAAAATAGGAGTTTCTTTTTTTAAATTGAGACCTGGCTGAAATTTTTTTTTTTTTTTTTGGAAGAAAACAAAATTTTTCTTTCAGTTTTCAAGAGAAAAAACCAACAACAACACTTTGATCATCTATCAAATTTCTAATTCTCGATTAGAACATAAGTAAAAAAAACTATCAAAAATAACAAATGAAAAACTGTTATTGATTAACCAAGATTTTATCCCTATCTTTTATTATTATTTTAATCTCCAAAAACCTTTGCAAAGAACACAAATAGAATTTGTTGTACTTCTCAATAGGTGACAAGGTCATTTGGTGACCTTCATGTAAGCTATTAAAGAACCATCTGTTGCGTTTAATGAGTTCAACGCTTTTAGTAAAGGCAATGAATCATCAAAGGGTGATGATAGCAACGCACGAAAGCTGAAAACAAAACTCTGATCATGTGATGCATTAATGGATTTCAAGCAATTGATTCAGGCACAAGAAGGATTAGGATTCTACCGTTTATAATAAGCAGTTAAAATGGAGAGAATTAGACGATGCCTCATATGATGATGTGTAGTTCTAAATTAAAATTTTTAATTAATTAGCTTTTTATTCTCGTACATTTTAATAGAATAGTTAAAGTAAAAAAAAGAGCTTTAGAGCTTAGCTAATTTATACATCATTTTTGTTATAGGTTTGTTTCGCCTTTGTTTCGATTTAGTAATTTTCATTTCAACGGTTAAAAAATGTATATAACGTTGCAAATTTTTGCAAATTTTGTCACTTAATGTTATTTTTAAGATAGAAATTTATTGAATTAATAATTTAAAATTCGGAATTTGTGAGTGACTTGTCTATAAAATCTAGTGGAATGTATTTTCGAAATAAAATTAAATTTTCAGTATATTGCCAAAAGTAACTTTAAAATAAAGTTTAAAAAAGCATTGCATTAAAGATAATCATGTTAATAATTAATAATCTAAAATATTGCATTATATCTAATAATTACGTTTTATTGTTGTATATTCTAATTATTTATTCTATATCTTTTATCCTAATTATTTGGTATATCGAAGAAAAAGAGAAATATTTATGGTTATTCCATAAAATTTATTCTAATAAATTGCTTTTGTAATCATTATATCGAATACTTAAAAAATATGGGTTATAAAATATTGATAACGTTATTGTCTGAAGTAATAAATATTATAACAGAAATTCTATTATTAACAAAAGAATGTCTGGGCTTGTGTATGCATTTTACAGGTTAAACTGTGTGATCTAAAGCTGACAAATTTCGACAATTAGAAATATCAAATTTGACACGACGAGGGATTTTTTGAAATTGAATCTAGAATTGCCATTTTTCAACGATAATTGCTGAAAATAAGATTGCAACAGAAAGAATTTTATTCCATGAAAAGTTTTATATTTAATTATACAATTTAGTTGCCATATATATATTTTTTAGTTTTGAAAAATATTTTAAATATTTTTTGTTTCATTTTTAACAATGTGTTTATTTTTAATACGGAATTAAAACCGTTGTTGTTTTTTCATCAAGTATTTAATCATATAAATTGTTCTGCTGTTGAAAGTTAAAAGGAAGATATTGTTTATTATCTCTGCCGTTAGCATGAGAGAAAAAGATGACGCATAAGTACTGAGCAATATATCGAATAATTAGATGTAATTAACTGTAAAATTGGGTTTTTTAAAAGTATTCTAATAAAGTCAGTTTACAAATGGAATTAAATAGAGTATCCATAAAGTTGTTAAAATTATTAAAGCCATGTTGTTAAAATAACACGGCTCTGATATCAGACATAACATAACGCCATCATGTGCCCCCAGTGCCTGTAATACTAAGTTATCTAACCAGTTGGATGAGCACAAGATAAGAGAAAGAGAGAGAAAAAAAAGGAAAAATTTGTTAAAGGTGAAAAAAGAGACGATACAGCATTCATTTCCAGAGAGAATGCCATCGGTGTCAAATCTTACACGAATCTGTTCCATTTTTTTCTGAAGTTATAACTGGATAGAGGGGACAAGAATACTGAAACAAATGGTGATTATGGGTTGAACTTACAGGGGAATTAGATTACCAACTGAAAAGGGGGGGGGGGAGGAATTACAAATTAAATTGTGAACATATGTATGGCAAGTAAACAATCTCTATGGAGTTAGAAATATGTAGCGTCCATCTGAATCCTGGGATCTTGATTTCCATCATGAGATCTGCACTTTTGAGAGACTTTTTAAGTTATAATTTCGGTTGATTTTCACAAGGGGAATTCTGGTCTCAACTATTGTAGGTCTTGACGAAGTCTTGGTATTTATGAATATGGTTTACTATGGAGTGGATTTTGCCGCGCGAAAGGGTGTTTGATGCAACTCTCCTGTACCATTCTTCTTCGAGACTTCTTTCTGGGTTTCTCGTGTGTCTCTGATAACAGACAGACGATGCTTGCAAATTCTTTCTTGATGAAATCATGAATACCAGATTACGCATGAAAAATTGAATTGAAATTACTACAAGTAATGTTCCTAGTGATAAAAGGGGATTAAAAAGGTGTTATACTGTTTGCAGACATGCATAATCCTTGGTGTACACGAAAATATTTAATTTTTAAAATAAGTAATAAAAACTTCATCTATAAATGAATTATACGATCAAAACCTGAAAAATGAAACAAGAATATTTTAACGAACAGTAAGAATATTTTTAAGGAATTCCAAACGATTTTTTGATATGCTTTGAAATCCATTTTTTTTTACTGAAACATTGCCAGCTAAAGAATAGAAATTTCTCTTCTGATTTAAAAAATTCTTTGACCCTAATCTAACGTCTGTATTTCCTGTAAGTTATTTTATTTAATTATTCGAACTTTAATATCAGGTATTGCCCATCATGCCACCAAATTTAAATTATTTGCATCCTAAACATCTCATTTCATGATTATAATCTAAATTCAGTTGGCTTGATTCAAATTATGAAATAACCAGGGCAGAATAATTTATAAATTTATTATCGTTGCTTTGTTCACGTGATAAACATCAAATATGTTATCAGAACATAATTTTGGAATAGATCCTATGTTCTGAAGAAAATAAAAACAATCTTTTCTATCTTCATTAAATGACTTTGACACCACAGAAAACAATTAAAATTGAATAAAATGTGGCCAAAGTAGAAACTAAAAAATGAAAACTTACATCAAACACAAATATTTTGAATTGAAATTGGAAATGGACTTCATTTCCAAAAACATTTTCAATGACTACAATGACTTTAAGCAGAAGTAATAACATCCAACGACTTTTGCCTGTGCTTAAACAGTACAATGGTATATGCATAGTATAATGGCGATAATCAGATATGTAATTGGAGCCTCTTCCTTTACCAACTCGATTCAAAACTTAATTTAAATTTTATGTAATTCTATTACACAACTCGATTCAAAACTTAATTTAAATTTTATGTAATTCTGTTAGCAAAACCAACTTTTTCATACCATCATATATTTCTATGGTTTGGAAATCTTATTCTCACTTGGACACGGGAAAACAGACTAATTACCACCTACGAGTTCCCTGATATGATTTCATATCAAATTTGATCTATCTAGTTCATATGATTTTTGAGTTATCGAGTTAACATATAAACATACTTCCAAAACCAACCAAGAATGTTCTTCTCGAATATTTCTGGCATATATTTGTGACGATAGTTTTATAAATCAGTCTAGAGCCTCCGGACAGGGGTGATCACTTTCGTCTAGTGGGTATGTTACACGGATACGAGCCTGAGAGTTGTGGGTTTGGTCCTTGGCAAAATCAATCGCCACACAATAAAGACCTTATCCTTCTTTCTACCATTAGACTGTGAACGTATAGTAAAGCAACAAAAACCTTCCATAGCAAAAGCGAACGATACTTGTAAAATCGAGATTTTTTATGGGATGAATATAGCCCTTTTACTGAATATATTGTGAGAATATGTGTTTTAGATAGATTTTTAAAGGCCGAATGACACCAAGATTTGACACAGAATTACTGTTGTAGTCAAATATAGCATGTTGAATCTCATTTATTATCATGTCAGAACATGATGTTGTTTTGGGGATGAGGTTTTTGGCGCCAACAAAAATCCGTAGACGAAAAAAAATGTATTATTTGCACGAGCATCTCAAAAAATCAGTTTTTAATAACGTGTTGTCATTGAATTTACAAAATTTCTGATAACTGTATTTTTAATTTCTTTAAAAGTTTTAAAAACTTTTGTATAATACTATTGTCGCTTTCTCAATCTCTATCGATAAATAGAATATACTTGATTTTAAAGAAATATGGACGTGATTTGCTTTTTTTCTTTATTTCAGGTACACACTGTAAATAAATTGTTTTTACTTTAGTTATGAACTTTTCCATGGGAACGAAGTCGCGGGTAAAAGCTAGTATTGTATATTACAAAAATTAGACAGTATATTATATCAAATGAATTCTGAAACAATAAAAGAATTTAATATCTATGCTTTTAATTCTTGTAATATACTCTAATAACAATATCAATTATTTCCCAACATTTTCTTGAGATTTAAATAAATTCCATAATTTTCTGCAAGAATGCTTCAATGCTTCCGATCCTTATCCAAACAATCCAGTGTTCCTTATCTCGATACAATAAACAAATGTACGTTGGTTATCTCTGCTAATTACTCTGCATTTAACTCACTTAAGCTGCTCTATTGATTCAACGTTTCTCGGTACCATCTTCTCTTCTGGCACTCGTCCAAACCACGTGACCGGGGGATATTAATCGCATTTGCTTTTCTCGAAGTTCTAATGCAAGAATTGACTGAAAGCAGTGTAATTTGTCAATGCTATGCATCATTTAATAAGAAACGCGATATGCGCCCTCGTTAATTCGCTTAAGATCTCTAATTGAGACGTATTCATATAAAACCGCTTTAAGTATCTTGATTGATATTTTAAGAAGGGACATTCACCCGCTTGCAAATAAATAATTTTCCATTTCTCTTTATTTTGGATAGAAATATATCTTTCAAAATTAAGGCGAAAGGGATCTTTAAAATGACTTTTAGCCCTTTCTACCTTAGCAATTCGAAATTTTACAGGCATTAAGAGTTACACTTTAGGAGATGGCACACAAAATTTTAAAGCGTTATTTTCATTTATTTATGAGTCAGGGGGGTTAATATAATATAATATTATCTATAAATAACGTTAATAAAAAGTACTCCAGGTGCTCCAAATTTGTTCGAAAGCGCTCCAATTTTAATTATTTTATACTCTAACCTTTTTAAAACAAAAGTTGGGATTAATTTTGAAATTTAAGTACTGAATATCAAAATTAACCAATACATTAGGTGAAAACTGCCGATTATTTAAAGAATATTAAGTAGATTTGAGTTATTGAATTGGTTAATTTTAATATTTCGCAATCAAACTACAAGATTAACCCTTTTGAAACAAAAGTTGGGATTGAAGTAAGTAATAATAAAAATAAGTTAGGGAGGGTTAATGTAGTATAATATTAGAAATAAATAACGATGATGGGCCGGGATGGCCTGGTTGGTAGAGCGTTGGACTCGTACTTCTTATGTTGGGGATTCGAAGCTCACAGGCCAAAAGATTCCCCGAGTGTATGGTGACTGGTGCTAGTTAAATCTGTTCGTGGTCACAAAGTCCTCCATATCGAGAGTAATACCATTGGGGGTACTGGGTCAGAGGTGATCGTTCTCTGTTCCAGGTCTAAATTACGATCTGAGATGTATGAATGTATTTGCATGAATGTAGTCCGCCTGCTAAAAAGGGTTGTGACGTGTGTGTAGCTAAGTCGTATTCTTGGCCCTAGATGGCGCTTCTTGTAAAAACAAAGAGACGCATTTCTTAGGCTTAAAATCTGTTGATCGTATCAGCGGAAACTTGTCCACGGCAAGTGTCATTAATCACAACAACAACGATGATGAAAAATGTTCCAGGTGCTCCAAATTTGTTCGAAAGCGCTCCAATTTTTATTATTACTTACTTTAATCCCAACTTCTGTTTCAAAAGGGTTAGAGTAAGTAATAATAAAAAATGGAGCTCTTTCGAACAAATTTGGAGTGCCTGGAGCACTTTTCATTAACGTTATTTATCGATAATATTATATTATATTAATCCCCCTAACTCATAAATAAATTAATATAAGGCTTTAAAACATTGTGTGTCATTTCTTATAGTGTTACTCTTAATGCCTGTACAATTTCAAATTGAAAGCTGAAAATTGCAAAAAGTCATTTTAAAGGTCCCTGGTCGCCTTAAAGAGGAAATAGTAATTAGTATTGAAAACCTCTCGTATAGGTACACTAAATTATACAAGTATGAAATTTCCACGAGTGTCATTCGTTTATATTTAAAAGCGTTCTAAAGGGTTATCTACTTTGGTAAGTAGATAGTAGGCATGCACTAAGAAAGGATATGCCAAAATTTTAATTAAAAGATTTATTTATCTAAAAACTGCTTGAAATTTTAATGCTTTTCTTCGATAATTGAAAGTAGGCTTTCGAGTAAAATCCATTTTTATGTCCTTTTTAAAATAAGTAAAAAAAAAATTAGTTTTAACTTAATAGTGTCATGTAAGAACATGATGTTTTTGGGATGAGGTTTTTGGCGTCAACAAAACCCGTAGGCGAAAAATAAAATCTGCACGAGCATCTCAAAAAATCAGCTGTAATAACGTGATGCCATCCCATTTACAAAAGCTCTGATTTAAAAAAAATAAGTTAAGGACTACAGCAAATGAAACCTAGAAAAATGCCATTCTGAGCGCGTGATTATGTAAAATGAAATAACTAGGAAATGTGATATATTTTTTTAAAAGTAAATGCGAGCCAATGTTTTTTGGATCGTTTGCAATACCAAAGTGACTCATTCGATGAAACGATTGAAATCAGTAAAAATATAATTTAACACGCACGAGCACGTGGTGCTTGTCCGTTCAAGAAATGATGATCTGACATGATACATTAAAAAAAGCATAACAGATTTTATTTTAATCTTTATTAATTCTATTTTTAGCAGTTTTTTTTCATTTGCTTTTAATAACTTTTAAAAATATTTTTAAAGACGTTTTAGGATAACACTTTTCATTGTTTTAAACCGTGTTTTTACGGAAACGTTAAGGCGACATTTAATACATTATGTACGTATTAAATATCGCCTGTTATTATTATACGTTATTATATGTGTTAATATTATTGATTCTATATGATTTAGCATAAGTTTAAAATATATAAATGCAAACTAATCGTATCTAAATTATTATTGTGATATGAAATTTCGAAATAAGGGATCAAATTACTCCTTTCGATTTCAGTTCATTACTAGATCAATCCTGATTCAAAAATAGTATTTAATATTATGTTTTGGAATAAAAAATAAATTAATTCAATTCTCTTTATGGATTATTAAAATGAATGTATAATATTGCTACTCATTTTGTATTCTATTCATCACGTACTCATATTTTATGTATACTATCCTTTTTATGGATAGCAAATTTTATAATTTTTATCTTGTAAGAACATATTTCAGTTAGAAGGTTTTGATGTCTCGAAATTAAGAAGCAAAAAATATTTTTATCTGATTTTACCGATATTACATTATTATTGCGTATGCTTCTTTGTCGACAATGTGTTTTTAAAATTCTGACCTGCTTTTACCAGTATTGATTTATTATTCCGTTTGCTTCTTTGACAGCAGGTGCATTTTTAAAAGGCTGACGAGCTGTGACATTATAGCTGTTATTTCATCTCAAAATCAGTCGAGCTCTAAAATTTCGTTTTTCAGCTGGAAAAATTGAAAATAAAAGTTTTAATATATATATATATATATATATAATACACAGAGGGAAAGTTAGAAACCGATAGAGAAGTCTCGTGATTGTTTCAAAATGGTTTATATTGGTTAATGACTTTAATTATTTAAGATAAATAATGACTTAAAAATAATGATGCCCTCCCTTGATAACTTGAAATTTGCGATCAAAACTTCATTTTCATTTTATTTTTTTCATTTTCGTTTATAAGAAGAATGTAAGAAAAGCATCGTAATCATAAAAAAATCGTTTTGAAATTTTGATTGTATAACCAATATTCAGATCCTTTTTTTCCTCGTACACGAAGAAAAAAATGTGATCATGAAAAATTTAAAACTCCAGATTCTGACATTAATCCAGTTTTCTACCTTCTAGAGTCAGAAAAACATATTTTTGTAAATATAATCTGTGAATCTATTATTTAAAGAGTGATTTTAGTTAGAGGGTTATTGTGGGAAATTAGGGGGTTATAGAGGGAAATTTGCTATGTAACATAGCACTAAATTGTAAATTTCTTCTGAATTTTGAATGAAATGCTTTTACAGGAAAATTGTCTGTCCGATCGCTCAAATGCAAGGGTACATAAGAGTACAAAAGACAAAGAACTAGATCGATAAATTTTGTTAGATATATTTAGCATCTAACTTGCAGAACCTTATAAAATTTGTAACTAAATCTATCAAGAAATTGGATTATATGTTGATCGGTATTTTGATATGTATATAAAAGCGATAATTTAAACTCGCATTGATTTAGATATATGAAAATTGATATGCTTCTAGTCATATGACGAGTTGGATACCTGAGCTGACACCTCATCTCCTAATTTTCACACTATACTACACCAGAAAGAACAAAAATTGTGAAAATTCGGGTTTAATAGATTAAAAAATTGTTGGAAAAATGTATATTTTGAGCAATTGGACTATATTACAGGATAACTGTATACGGAATACTTTGTTGCTATGCCATATAACTGAACATACACTTTTTATGTCCAGGACTTAGAATAAAAATTTAAGCATTTGAGGCGATGAAAGTTGTATTCAAGACGCAAAATTTTATTTGGATGGAGGGAAAACAATAAATTTATTGGAGAATAGGTGAGGAAGATATACTTGCATAAGAATGAAATAAGGATTAAGTTATTAGTGCTTAAAATAAGCAAAAAGAAATGAAGTTTTACCTTGTTATGATAAGTTTTAATTAATATCTAAGTTTTAAATTAAAGTTTAATTTTTTTAAATACGTTTATTTTTTTGAAATTTTATTGTTTTATTTTTCTATTACTGTTTTTAAAATCTTTATTATAAAATAAATTTTTATTAAATACATATAATTTGTAATAATTAAATTTATTTACAAAAATTTCGTTTTTTTTACATTTGTTTCTTCAGATACGTATAAAAATGATTTACTCTAATTCGAAATTAAACTGACATTATCAGTGCTATGCTTACTTTCGTATCTTGTGCTTGCATATATCTATTCATTCTGTTCCTCATATGAGCAACAGTAATTTAATTTTGATATCTGACTGCAAATATTGCAATCATATATTCGAAATCTCTGTAAATTCATGAATTTATCAGAGCACTGTTAATACAAATATCCGAATGAGAATTTTTTTGACAAAATCGAATTTCATAATATGATGTACTTTCAAATCCCATCACGCATTTTTTATATTGCCGCAAAAAGAAAGACTGTTATATTTCACCATGGCTCGATTGGCAGAGAGCATTGGACTACAAATCGTTTGGTCCCTGGTTCGATTCTCGACCAGCGCATTGTATCCAAAGACTGGAATTTTAATTTAAAATTGATCTTATTATTTCTCTAAAATCAAGATTGTTCTAGAACATTCTTTACTATTCGAACGAGATGATTCTCGAATGTCCTCCAGATGTGTAAAAGCTGAGTTCTGCTCAGTTCTTCATTCTGTTCTCCAGCGAGTTGCTCGGTGCTAATAAACGCAACTGTTTCTAACTATCTTGACAATATATATTAAAATTAAATCAAATTAATGATCCAGGATGAATTTTATAAAAGTGGTTCTTAAAAGTTTTTTTTCGAAGTAAGTGCACAACTTCTCAATAAATTCATTCTATGCACATTTTCGATAATTTTCAGCTTATTTGATTAAGGAGAATGAAGCAAAACTTTTTGTCCCAGTTTAATCGCCATTGTTCGTTCTTTTTGCCATCACTGTCTTACGACGGAAATAAAAAGAGAAGCTTTTATGATTAATTACATTCAACCGTAGAAAAAATAGCAAAATTTGGTCGAGTTTTCTTTAATAGATGAATGATTATGACGTATTAGATGAAGATTATAATAGAGAATATACTTTTTTATTTTATAAGGAAATATTGGCAGGTATTAGTTGTAATGTATGAAAGAATGTGTTTCAGAAAAACAACTAACGTCGGGGATTTCTGTCTGTAACTGTAACTGGGAGATAATTAAATGGATGTCGGGTGAATGGGTGAAAGATTTATCATTCATTACATTTAAACAAATATTTGCCAAATTTTTCCTTTTTATTTAAGTGTAATTTTCTGAATTCTACTGGGATTTTGATTGATTTCTTTTTGATTTTATTTATTTTCCGACAATGCAAACAAGACAGCTGCCTTAGATTTTTATAAATGGATTATGAATTCCAATGAATAAAGAGACTTTATTAGTCTGGTTGTCAAATAATAAATTTGAGATGAATGTTATTTATTACGAATTGAATGAACAATGAATTATAAAATATTCGAATAATTTAAATTTAATTAGAATAATTGTTTGGGCTTTCAAATATAACTATTTCGAAAACTTTGTTTTTACAATATTATACAGGTCTTCGTAAATAATATTGAGTAATAATGTGGATGTTGCTCCATAGCGAACCATCAATACTAATATAAAATGAAGTCTCCAGAAAGTGTCTGTATGTTTGAAACACAAAAACTCGAGAGTGTGTCATTAATGCAGGCAGGATTATTACCACAACTATCTCAAGACTTAGAACCCAACACTTCTATGGAATATCCATTAATAAAGACGGCACCGTAACCTACAAATTATGTAGGAACTGCCCAGAGGAGGAACTTACCCCGAAACACATCTTTTCCTGCCCGGCCATCATAAGAAGCTTACAGGCCATTTATGAATTTCCCTTTCGGGGAGACCTCTACAGTGACAAGATTATGAACATTGCCAAGGCCGTGATTCTGGTACATGGAGTAATGTGACTTGACTTCAAATGGACACGATACCAACCAACCAAAAAACTCGAGAAATAGTTAACTTATATTGCAGATATTTATACCATGTTGTAGAGCAGTTATTGGGGAACGTTTTACTGCATTAAAGTCATATCAAAATGAAAAAAAAGTTATTTTATAATTGCGATTTTAAATGTTCACTAATCCGGGCATCCGTGAAAACCCAAAATTGCGAGTTCAATGTTATGCATATGCGATACATTTCTTTGTTTACGTTTGATTTTAAACAGAGATTCAAAACTCATTATGCCCAAAAGAAGGAAATCCTACCTTGGCAGAAATATGCCAAAAAGATACGTTTGTTGCGCGATTAAGAAATGTTCGGTTGGCATAATGTCCACACTTAGGGAAAGAGAGTCTTTTGATGAGCGAAATTACCGTTTTTCTTTTAAATCGTAATGCAACTGAATTGTAGAATGGGTCCTTTTACTTACACTGCACGGATCATAATGATCTCCATTCCACCACAAAGTGGCATTTTTCACTTTTATAACGTACTTTCCGAGGGGCACGGTGGTGGTGAAATCTCGGCGTATCGACCGAAGGGTTTCAGGTTGAAGACCCCATTCTACCGAAAGGGTTCTGTTGCACGTTAAATCCGTCAGGGCAAACGTCCTATCACTGGTGTAGTGTGAAGAGGGTGGTGCCAGTTCAAGTGGCGTCCTCGTCATCTGACCGCGGCTCAAATTTATGAGGTCCTGTCCCAAATTAGCCTTAGTGTTGCTTTACTACGGGACGTTAATATAATAACTAAACTAAACGTACTTTCTTTTCTTTTTGGTGGGAGGACATCATTTGGTTATCAACAAATTGCAGAAGGGGAGAAAAAATTTCGAAATATAATAAGATTTTCAAATTATTTCTTAAAAAATTTGTGAAATGTCGCTGCTCTATTTCCGAAACAAAGATCGGACAATTTTGATCTACATCTACCAACGTTGACAATAGTTGCCATTTTGGAGAGTAGGAATGTGCGCCTCTGAGGAATGTTTTTGAAATTTTAATTAGAAATTTAATTAATTAAAAAATTAAACGGTATTTTGGTTTTTTCCTTGATAACTTTGAAAAAATTGTATAAAAAATGATTTCAAAAATTATTATATTTTTTTGCGATTTCAACTTTTTTGCTTTATAAATTTTCTTGCACTTTTAATCAATTTAAAAAAGATATTTTAAGCATGTTTTCTAACAACATATTTCGTATAAAAGAAGAATAAAATTCAATTTGCAAGAGCATATTACGCATGTATGAAAAAAAAAATCCTTTATCAACTTATGGAAATCACATTGATAAAAGCTCAAATTAAAAGAGTAAGTTACCTGACTTTAGCTTGTCAGTGAGAGGTAAGTGTAATTTTCAGCACGTACCTGAAATTAAACAACCATGAAACATAATATGGAAAAGCAAGTGAAAAAAAAGTTTACTATTAACTTTTAATATAACTACATTTTTGTTTAATTTATTCTACAGGTAAAAATACTTCATCTGTATACAGGGTATTCGATTCTTATCGATTCCTAACTGATAATTTATAAACAAATTAGTATTAGGTATATGCATGTAATAAAGAAAAATATCTAAATGAAGAAAAATATTTATTTTATACAAATGAGAGAAAAAATTTCTGCCAAATTAAGAATTTTAATGTTGTATAGAGGCCCTCCGTAATAAGTTGACAATATTCTTGAGATATTAACATTTTAAATTTAAAAAAATAATTTCCTTCACAACTGGGGGTGACAAACGAAATTTCGATTATTACTATTTTATAAAAATGAGCTATTTTTGACCATTACTTTTATTATCTTGAACTTGGATTTTCTGAAAACCTTGCGACATAAAAAATGCAAATGTCAATTGCCTTAAAATATTGATAATAAATAGTATAATCTATACTATTATTATAAGTGTAAAATTTTAAATGGATGGATGATGTAAATTAATCACGCCAGAACAGCTGTACGCAATTGGCTGAAATTTAGCATGAAGATAGACTATTGTCTAGAATAGGACATAGGCTACTATTTATTTCGGTTAACTGAATGATTAATTTTTTTTATTAATTAAAAACTAACTTTTCCACCCAAAATTATTTTTCTCCCCCATCAAATGTGTAAGACTTTCGTTTGTTTTTACCGCGCTAATGAGGTTAGGTTTAACAGGTTTTCAACCGATTATTCCAAACGATTCTGTATATTTTCTTAGGGTTTGATGTATTTAAAACATTGGTAATTGATCGATCTTTCGGATTCATTCTGAAGTACTTTTGAATTAAAATAAAATATAATAAAAGAAATTAAAAATTTCTAATCTGTATTGCGTTGTTCCAATTGGCATTGAAAATTCACCCACGCACAGTGTGCTCTGATTATAAATACAATTATTTCATCACAATGTGAAATGTTATCAAACCGTATTATTCTGGTATTAGTGAAAACAATTTTCACCAAAAAAATAGTTTGTCGCCAAATTTTAGAGAAATTGACGTGAACGGCGGCAATAACATTTCTAATCGTATAGTTTCGATGAACGCTGCAGCAAATTAACGGAAATACAGAAAAAAATCAATAAATGCAAAGAAATGATATGCACGCAAAAAAAATCGAAAATAAAGAAAGTGAGCGAAAAAATAAACGTATAACAGGAAAAAAAATGAAGGGGAATGAACAGGAAAGATTGAATTATAGTAGCATAAAAAAATGATGGCAGTGTAAACCAAACAAAGAGCCACAGAAAAATTACCAACCTCACAAAGCACCAAATGGTTGTATATCAAAGCTCAGCCCTCGTAACTAACGTAAAAACAATTTATTTACAGTGTGTACCTGAAATAAAACAAAACAGCAAACATATTATTCAAAATCATTTTCCTAACTAGTCTGTATGAAACAAAATCAAGTCTGTATCCGTTGAAAATACAGACCTGATTTTGATTATTTTTTTTAAAATTTTCGACAAAAAATCTTTTTTGTGCTTATCATTTTTCTACATTTATTGATTTTTTTCTGTATTTCAGTTAATTTGCTGCAGCGTTCATCGAAACCTTATGATTGGAAACGCTATTACTGCCATTCGAGCTGCATTCGACCATTTCGTTAAAAATTGGCGATTTCTTTTGGCGAAAATGGTTTTCACGAACACCATAATAATACGATTTTGATGACATTTTACGTTGTGATCAGATTATCAATTTTCACACATATACATAAAAATTTCCACGCGTACGAAGTCGAAGGTAAAAGTTATTATAGATAATAAATAATATAAATACTCAAACTTGGTCCGATTTTAATCGAGAAAAATTTAAATTTTTCTTTCGATTTAAAAGCTAAACGTTCAGCATATTTTACTGAATTTATTCCTCGGGACTTAGACTTCATAATTTATTCAAAAATACATCTATTGATTGTGAGAAAATAAAGTATTATTTACGCATTTGAAATCCTTTTGAAATTAAAATAGGAAATTGAATTGAAACTATTTTGTAGAATGCATAAGACTTCAACGATGTACTATTCTTTTTTGATACTCATATATAACATCTACTTCAAAAAAAAGATTTTTGTATTAGCTGAAATTGTATTGTTTTCGCTTCAAATGAAAGTTAAAATTTTAGGGAAATGACATAAAATAAAGCATAGCATTGTAGAAGCAACAGAATGCCATAATGCTTCTAAAATTATCTATCTATCTATCTATCTATCTATCTATCTGTCTGTCTGTCTGTCTGTCTGTCTGTCTGTCTGTCTGTCTGTCT
>JAOUZG010000678.1:3886719-3899866 GCA_026289955.1 Argiope argentata | reverse complement strand
AAAAAAATAAAAAGAAGACAAATGAAATGAAGGAGATAAGGATTGTTTATTTTTCCTAGAATGGCATTGATAACATTCTGATTTATTTTCAAACCATTGGAAATATGTATATGGTTATGAGTATTACTTAGAAAATCTCGTATATTCACGGATTTATAAGCCTTTCAGGGTCGACATTTTAGGGTGGGTGGGGGTTGAGTGTCATCCTCAAGAAAATAAGGCTTTGGTACGAAAATTTTTTGGAACGTGTTGAGAGGTGTCAATAAAAAGCACCAAAAGAGTTTGTGACTAAACTGGGCCGTTATACACCGTTTGATTTTTTTTTGAATGCAGAGTTGATGTTGATATTTTCAAACTTTAATTAAATAATTTTGAGAAATAAAAGAAAATAATACCAAAATCGCACATTCTGTTTCACAATATTTTATTATATAATTTAATATTTGACAATATCATACAATATTGCAAAATATGTATATGCTACTAGAGTCATAAAACCCTTACTTAAAGCTTCCATGATTGCCAGTCGACGACATTGCATTTATTCTAAGTTTCTGCCAAAATATGCTCTTTCTATATACATATTTAATATAAAGATTATAATGATTTGTTTTATGGTGTATAACATAAGATATTCCTTTACAGAAACAATGTCCTAAGAAGCTAAAATGCCTTTCACCAAATGATTTTACACGAGAATCACCTCGAGATTTATATATGACAAATTGACTGTTCATCAATGAAACCAGAGGAAATATCTAAGAACACAAAAATAAAGATTATAAAAGTAAGTCAATTTATTAAATTCCTTTACCCATCTAGCTTTGATCAAAGTGTCACATAATTTTCTCACATTTATTTCTAAACGATAATTTTTTCGAATTACCAAATAAGATGTAATGTTTTAAAGGATATTGATCATTACTTCCAAGCCTCCCCCCCCCCACTTTATCCCTGCTCTGAATAGGAAAGGGAATTTCTTTACGCAAATCGAAAATTATATATTAAAATCTTTCAGCAGGACTTTTGAAGAAAATTCCAACTATTATTCCTAGATGGCAGCACAAGTTTATGGCTGTAGCAATTAAATACTGATTTAAAAGAATACAAAGTAATAAAAACATGAATATCTGAAAGGAACATTACATTAAATTTTAATTTTAATATTGTAGAAAAGCTGATTGACTGTTTTTCTCAAGCCAATCAGATAAATTTATTTCTGTTTCTCGAGAAATTAAATTTTCATTCAATTTCTTACGCTATTCTAAAATATGAAAATTATGCTCATGCTGCCATCTATTATCGTAAGTTTAAACTAATTACTCTCTTATATATATATAAAAACTCTTACAGCATTAATTATTTATTTCTTAACTGATTGAAAAAATATTGTACACTATTTCTAGGATATCAATAAAAAAAACGTAGTGTTATATAGGATTACAAATCATTTTTTGATGCTTCGTGAGATAGAAATAAAATGATGTTTTGCTTAGCCGGGATCGAAAAAAATATTTTATCTTTAAGTGAAATTATTTCCTTCTTAAATTTCTCAGATTTTCAAATGTATCTTAGAAAAGTATATTTTCCTAATGCAAACATATATGAAAGATATTTTATAAATTTTATATAAACAAGTTTGCTAGTTTATAGTAGAAAATATTTTAAAGAAGAGAAGCATTTATAAATTAAGTTTTCATTATTGATGAAAAAACAATTTCAAAAAAAAAAAGATCCTTAAATCATTTTAATTTCTACAATTAAATGATAATTTAATTATTAATCTTCATAATTTTAATTCTAGTATTCATCAATTGTTCGTAACCATGATGTCGGTATCGTAATTCACATATACCTCGCATATATTCGATATCTTCCCTTTTTCTTGCGGTATACAAATGGAATATTTTATATCTCTGATTGATTTGAATAATCAATTAATGTTCTGAAGTAGCATATAAATGGGAAAGCTATAGTTGATGTTTTATTGATTTAAATACGCACCTACATAATAAGACTAAGAAGAGAAGGGGAGGGACTTTGGAAATGGTCTCTCTGAACTTTTATTCTTTATAAAGTTTTTATTCTTCATCCCCCCTTACAAACCATGTGAAATTATGGACCAGAGATGATGATGCTATTCCTTACATGATATTGACAATAATTGCTAAATAAGCGAAATTACAGCACTTTTATTGAATCAATCAAACTATTATTGGTGTTTGTTATCATGCCAGAACATGTTATTTTGGGAATGAGGTAGACAAAAATCCGTAGGGGGGAAAAGGAAACATTATTATCTAGACGAGCATCTCAAAAATTCAGCTTTTAATAACACGTTGCCATCTTATTTACAAAACCTCTGATTTTTTTTTAAAAAATTATTTATAATAAATATAAAAATTTAAATAAAATTATTGGTTTTTTATATTCAAAAGCCACAGAATCTTATTTTTGTAGACATCATATACAAAAGAATTCTCTTTTTTATCATGTCAGAACATGATGTTATTTTGGGAATGAGAGTGAACAAAAATCCATAGGCGAAAAATAAAACAATCCGTAGGCGAAAAATTGAAATTTTATTATCTGCACGAGCTTCTCAAAAAATCAGCTTTTAATAACACGTTGCCATCGCATCTAGAAAAGCTCTGATGTTATTTTTGCGATGACTTTTTTGGCGTTAACAAAAATCCGTAAATAAATATTTTAGTATCTGCAAGTGCATATCAAAATATCAGCCTTTAATAACGGTTTGCCATTGCATTTAAAAAAAGCTCTGATTTTTAAAAAAGTAAGTGAATGGCTGCAGCAAATAAAACCTAGAATAATGTCATTTTGAGCCCTTGATTATGTGAAATGAAATAAATAGGAAATGCTATATATTTTTTAAACAATAAATGCGAGACAAAGTTCTTTTTGGATCGTTTGCGATACTAAGTGACTCATTCAATGAAACAATTCAAATGAATTAAAATATAAGTGCTTGTCCGTTCAAGAAATGATGTTCGGACATGATACATTATAATATGCATAGCAGATTTCATTTTAATCTTTTCATTTATTGGAACATGCGATTGCTCACTAGAACGTTATTAATACACAATCACTTGAAAATCGAACCTTTTTCGATATTTTTTTGAACCCGATTGAAACCGATGTTTAGCATAGAGCTACAATTGTAATCACAAGATCACATACATTTTTTTAAATTTAAACTATTTCGTTTTTAATTATTTTTTACGTACATGAGATACTAACTGACAGACGGACGATAAATCCTTTGACATGTATGGATCAAAATTTTTTTTTTAAAAAAAAATTCAATTTAGTTGTTAAACCTGTGCACCAAATTTTATTTATTTAGCTCTTTTCGTTCTGTAGTTTTCGTCTTCATTTATATTTAGGTAGATTTCTCAAATAAATTTCGTTCAAAATTTGGCAGAAATTTACAAGAAAAGAACAGAAACTTTATACCAAATTACATCCGTCTAGTTCAAAGAGTTTTTGAGCTATCACGTTCATACACGGACACATGGAAATAATTATCAAAATGTCTTTATCTAACTCGGCGAGCCCTGAAATTCAGAATTTCGTTAAAATCTGGAGTTTTGGCGATTGTATTATTTTCTATTTGTTCACATCGTGTTTGAAGAAGCAGTTACTATTTAAATGCTGCATTGATTTGAAATTAATGGTTTTGCCATAGTTTAACTATTATACAATCGGTGGGCATATTTTTTCGCTAGATCTTAGGTACAATTTAAAATATCTATTTTCTATCCAATTTTGAATGAAATCCTTTCAAAGAAAGTCTGTTGGAATATAAAAAATATTGAAATGAAATGTGCTATGCATAGTGCAATGCATCATGCCAGAACATCATTTCTTGAACGGCCAATCACCACGTGCTCGTGCGAGTTGAATTATATTTTTATTCATTTTAATTTGTTTCATCGAATGAGTCACTTTGGTATTGCAAACGATCCAAAAAACTTGTCTCGCATTTATTGTTTAGAAAAAAATCACATTTCCTATTTATTTCATTTCATATCATCACGTGCTCAGAATGACATTTTTCTAGTTTTTATTTGCCGTAGTCATTAACTTATTTTTTAATCAGAGCTTTTGTAAAGGTGATGGCAACGCGTTATTAAAAGCTGATTTTTTTTGAGATCCTCTTGCAGATAATAAAATTTCAATTTTTAACCTACGATTTTTTTTTTCGCCTATGGATTTTTGTCTACCTCTTTCCCAAAATAATATCATGTTCTGACATGATAATAAATGCGATAACTCAAATATATGAAATTCATTGAGTGATTTTTCAGTTGGTTGGAAAAATGTCATCCATTATACACATTCAATAGTGTATGCTTATGTATCGATAGCACCCAAGCGATTAATCGTCAAACATCGATTGTAATAGGCTCAATATATGAAATTCGAATACATAAAATTCAATGTGCGATTTTTCAGTTGGGTGGAAAAATGTCATCCATAATACATATTCAGTGATCTATGTTTATGTATCGATAGCACCCAAGTGATTAATCGCCAAACATCATATTCTAATAGGCTCTTTTGTTACAATTTGTTTCTCCAGTAGATTAATCTATAATAACATTTATTACAGAATATACTATACAATTTTATGAAAACCACTTCGCTAGATTTCTATTTTAAGGATCTTAGATCATTTAATATTTAAGCATATGAATCTTCACAACAAGGACCATTGGTCATTCAGCCAAAATGTTTTAAATGACCAATAAAATATTATTGATCATTTTTAATACCACATTAAAAATTAATTTTAATATATTATTTGTCGCTTTCGGAACAAATTGATGATTGTACTCTGAATGTGACCAATACTAGTAATCTAATTACTAATTTTTTTAAAAGGAGTTTTGCCAAACCATGGAAACATATTTGTGATAAATTATTGCTTTCCTTGATTAGACAATAATTTATTTGATAGTGAAGATTGTTTCCTGGGTGAAATGTATTTTATGTTGCCTAAAGAACTACACATAAAAAAATTCCTCTGGAGAGGACCGAGGTAACACTCCCCATAGTACATGATTCAAGTTCGGTTCGTCTAGAAAAAAAAATTATGCTACATCAGCAGTAAGATCACGTGGTGTTTACATGATTGGCAGCTGGCTCCGCCCCAAAACACCACGTGGTTAACTGAATTCTTGACTATATTATCTCCGCTTAAAATTTATCTACAGCTGCAAAAATGTTTCTTTTTTTACTAGAGAGCTACTATTTTTTAAATAAGAGAATTTTATTCCCACACCACAAATGTTGATATAAAAAACATATGATTATTATATTCTTTACTAAAGAAATTGAAAAGAAACAGTCATTTGAGATTTAAAGTTACAATTTATTGTTTGTTCACGATATAAAATAAATAACAAAGCTATTTACTCTTTGCTTTTAATGATAACTATTTCTGAAATTTTTTTAACAAGCGTTCAACTAAATGGAACATTAATATTTATTTTAAGAAAGAATTTTTTTTCACAAATCAATGTATAGCAACATTGTATATTGTTTGTGCACAATATAGAATAAATAACAAAGCTATTTACTCTTTGCTTTTAATGATAATAATTTCTGAAATTCTTTTAACAAGCGTTCAAATAAATGGAACATTAATATTTATTTTAAGTAAAGAAAGATTTTTTTCACAAATCAATGTATAACAACGCAAAACAAGTTGTTTAAAATAAGTTATAATTTATTTTCAACAAATCATTACATGATTTAAAAAATAACATACGATTTCACATGCAATCAATTACAATTTCGTCGAAATTTGTTGAGTTTTAAAATACTTTGAATGTTTCTATCATTGATAATAAATTGGAGCCTTAATGAAGTATTCGTATTCATTTGCTATACATAAAAAAATGCAGCTAAAATCTATTCGAAATTTTTGATTTAACAATGATTTCAAGTGATTTTCCCTAAGTTTTAGTTGTTTACCATGAGTTATTCTTTCCAATTATGAAAGCATTTGGAATTGTTTTGAAAGTTTTCATTTTGAAAGATTTGAATTTTTGATTAAATATTTAAAGCTAAAGGGCACTACAATATAATATATAATTGATAAATATAATATTAATGAATTGCTCCCATTTCTGAATTTCCATGACGTCATCATTTAAATGTCAAAACAATAGATTAAATTTATTATTTGCCTTTAAAGATAACAAATTCAGAAGGGCTTTTAACAAGCATTTAAATAAATGGAAATGTTGTTTACCCAAAAGAAATATCATAAATTTTGATATTAAAAGCAACGCATTTGGAAAATAATTGGTGATTAATATTTTATCAAATAAAAGTATGCTTAGAAAGCTCGTTCTGAGAATCTTGGGAATTGTTTCTTGAAAATTAATTGAAGCTTAGAAATTTTAAAAAAATAATTTCATAGTGAGTAAAATGTGTTTTTGAAGTAAAGTTCTGTGTTTATAATAAAATATGCTCAAAACAAATCAATGGTCGGATAAAGTAATTAAAAATCGTCCTTTTATGGAAAAATTTAAAAGCCATTATAAGTCATAATTTCCTTTTGATATTTTATGTTTTTGTGCTTTTATTGAGATCTTCGATTGAATTGGGCAAAGCTTTTTTCCGTATCGGTCCACGGCATCTTTTTCGAGAATACTGGTTATGTTCGATTTCTTTTAAATAATTTAATTTTCATTATACTTTTACTTTTAGCAGTAATGTAATTTCTTTTCCCGGTGCATCATGTAAACTGCAATTTAAACTGATTATTTTTCAATTCCCACAAGTAGCTCCCACTTTCCTTGAATATAATATAATCTTGTTTAAATTTTAAGTTGTTAATAAAATACTTTTTATTCATCCACTCAAGTTCAAGTACATTTTTAAAAACTTATAGTGAATGACATTTGATGTTAATACAGTTATTTCAAATATTAATTAATTAGTTTTTTTTATCAATATAAAAATACGAACTAACTTTCTCGCCAAATGAGTAACAAACTCAGTTTGTTTTCCCCTCGCACTAATGAGGTTAGGCTTTACATGTTTTCGGCCGATTAATTCAAATGATTCTGTTTATTTTCTTAATGTTTGATAAATTTAAAATAAAACAATCGAATCGTGAATTAATCGATTTTTTGGATTCATTTTGAAGTGCTTTCGAATTAAAATAATACAGAATAAAGACAATTTAAAATTTCTAATCTGTATTGCGTTATTCCAATCGGTGTAGAAAATTCACGCATTTGCGTTGTTTCAATTGGCGTTGAAAATTGGATGCCAATTCAGTGAATTCTGAGTCTACTCTGATTTATTTTCAATGGATACGAGCTTGATTTTTTAACAGATATAATTTTTTGATAAATAATTCATATTAATTGTAATTAATTATTTAAAGTGTAACTAAAATAAAAAATTTTCTTTGTTGATCTAAGTAGGACTTAATTTTTTATATTACTTGTTTCTTCTTTGTTGGAGCTCAAGTTTTCTAATATCTGTTATGATAGTTAAATAGTGAAAAAAATGACCTTACGATGACATTACAAAGCAAGATAGCAGGTGCTTTGAAAATTGTAATAGCTTCTTAAAATTACTGTTGTTTAAAAAAACACGTTAAAATAATTATTATAAGAAGAATTATATAATAAGAAACAATAAATGAATTACAAAATTGTTAGTTATCGCCAGTAACAATATATGCAGCAAATTATGAGCAACATAAACGTTAAATAAACAAACCGTACTTCTAAGCGTTAAAAATGTGTTATCTTAATTTTTGGTCTTTCTAAATAGGCAATAGACGTTTTGAATGTTCTGGGGTTTTTTTTGGGGTTTTTTTTACTGGTTGATCTTCTAAACATTGAGGAAAATAATTTAATTAGGTAGATTTTTGTGTTTCAAATTAAAGAACATAATAATTTAAATTATTTTTATGCTATTTGAATATGATTATTAGTAAATAATAGCAAATAAAACTTACTCTCTGTGAATATGACGATATTTTTTACTATTTACTTTAATACAGTATGATGCTATAACAAGTATTTTGTCAAATTAATGATATCTTAAAAATAATTTCAATGCCTATTTTAAAGCAACCAAATAGTTTATAATACTTAAGTTAAATAACACTCCAATTTAGATGTCGTTATTCTCTAATTATTTTTTTACTTCAAATTTTATTCATGAATATTGAAGATTGTTAGAATTTAGTAAAAGTTTCCAGAAAAAATTTCACAGAAAAATTGAGTAAGATTAAAAATATGGTCAAAAAATTTGCCTTTATTCTCAGATTCTCCTTGAATTGTTATTGGCGATATCTAATCTTGGTTTTTTAAGTTTAATTATATTTATTTGATCTAAAATTTCGAAGATAAATGACGAGAAAAATAAATTAATTGTAACAAAAGCATTACTATTTAATGCGCATGAATTTACAGAATAACCTCAGGTTACTTCTAATGCATATTATCGGTAAAGATAGACATTTTGTCATATTTATAAAATTAAATTTAGATTATTTTAAAGATCTCAATGTTTCCGCGTGAATTCGTTAAAAAGAAATTAAAATTTAAGTAGATAAGATATTCAACAAATAAATTGCATATTTAATCAATATAATCTATTCTTTAGAAATTTAATTTAAATTAGCGTTCTTTCGACAGTATTCTAGAAATTTTAATTTGATCTTGAATATAGAAACGAAGAACACTTTTCCAAATTTATTTATAGAATAGAACAAATAGAATACTTAATGAGCATTTTTCTATAGTTATTTAATAGAACAGAACAATTAAATTTTTCAGATATCAATCGTAGACAGTGAAGTTTGCAATAAATAAATTGCACATTTAATGGAAACATCCAATTCTTTAGATTTAATTTCAAAATGAGCATTCTTTCGACAATATTCTAGATATTTTAGTTTGATCTAGAATACCGAAATGAACATTTTTACATCGTTGTTTAATAGAACAGAATAAATGAATTTTTCAAATATCAATCACACACAGTGGAATTTATAATAAAAGAAATTTCATATTTAATTAAAATATCCATTTCTTAAGAATTTTAATTTTAAATAAGTGTTCTTTTGACAGTATTCTAGAAATTTTAATTTGATCTTGAATATAGAAATGAACATTTTTCTAGGGTTATTTAGTAGAACAGAACAAATAATTTTTTCAGATATCAATCGTAAACAATGAAATTGGTAATAAAAAAATTTTCATATTTAATTAAAATATCAAATTCTTTAGAATTTTAATTTTAAATAAGTGTTCTTTCGACAATATTCTAACAATTTTAATTTGATCTAGAATATCGAATTGGAAATTTTTCTAAAGTTATTTAGTAGAACAGAACAAATAAATTTTTCAGATATCTATCACACACAGCGGAATTGGTAATGAACAGGGTTATAGGTGATTATTAAACCTTTACTAATAATAGTCGATGAAAATATCTGTGTGCTAGTATTTTATAGGATACACCATTTGTTACAAAATTTAACATAAATATGATTTGAAAGGAGGGTAAGCACATCTCGAATGGATTTGTTTTGAAATTTTAATTGATTAAGAATAAAGCAAAACTTTGCAATTTTACTGCGATATCTTCCGAAAGTGCTGTTGACAACACTCATTTCCAAAACCATCTTTAAAATATTCTTAATTATTTTATTTTTGTTATTAATAATTTGTGAACTTAGACATATTTTTAACTTGTCTATTATTGTGGAATTATCAGCAATAGATTTCACTGTTGCCATGATTTTCAAATCGTTTTTGAATTTTTCATCAAGTATTTAATCATATAGTATTTTTCCATTATTGATAGTTAAAAAAAAGAACGTTTCTTTTAATTTTTTGTGCCTTTTACACAAGGAATAAGAAAGATTACTGAACTATAAATATAATTGCAATTTGAAATAGATTTCTTATATAAAATCCTCCAGCTAGTGTGGGATCAAGAAGGGGGTGCCAGTTCAGATATCAACCTCGTCATCTAACCGCGGTTCAAAATTACGGGGTTCTTTCCAAAATAGTCCAAATGTAGCTTTACAACGGGACGTTATTATAACTAAACCAAACGATCAGATAAAAATTACATATGGGATTCGAATCCCCCCAAAAGGTTCATCGGGACAATAAACATAACAAATGTAAAATTATTAAAATAGCACATCTTTTATGACTTTTCAAACGTGACACCAATAATATTTGTACAGAAGATCATAGAAAAATATATTTTTTAAATTTAATCAAAAGTAACTTTAAAAATATTCATATTGATCCACCTGACCGAGAAAAGACAGCCAAAGAGAAATATACAGAAAAGTAAATAATCTATTTTATAAGGAATATTTATTATGTAAATATTCATTAGATAAAGTATCCGAGCTTAAGGTGTTCAAAATTACGGATTAATATAAAAGGCGTCACCTTGTCCTCCCAATTATATCGAATAGCTTCGGCTTAGAGATACAAATTTCAATTATTGCTTTTAAAACATAAAAATGTGTTCTCTTGAAGAATTTAAAATCAATAATGCTACTAGCTATTTTAATAATAAGTTTTGAAATCATTTTAAATCTCCATGTACTATCAACTTTACTTCTTAATAACTATAATAATAGAAATTAATATTTTAAAACTAGTACAATTTTGGTTTAGCCCAGGGATGCACAACCTATGGCCCGCAAATGTTGTTAATAAACTAAGAGAGTGACTTGAGACTTTGTAATGAGACCTTTTCAAGTAAACGGGGGGGGGGGGGATCTGATACGAAAACAATTCTACATCAGAATAAATAATTTGTTGATTTTCATCGTTTATTTTCTTTTTATTAAGCGGCTTTTCAGTTTGTTCCCTTCATGGCTACCTTCGAGAACGAGTTTTCGTATAGGAGAAGCTCGCGAACGTGAAAAACTTCCACACATGAAAATGCAGTATGAGGATCAGATTTAAATCTTGCGCAATGCATTTGATGATCGGTTTTCAAATTTTGAAAAGTGTCAAGTAAAAATTGATGTATTTTCTTCTCCATTTCTGTTAATATAAATCTAGTGACTGAGAGTATGCAGTTAGCCTTAATTGAAATACGGAATTCCGATTTTATCAAAAATCAGTTCAAAGAAAAACCGATTTTAGAATTTTATAAAGATTTACTCGAGGAATTTTCGTGCTTAAAGCAAAATGAAGCTGCATGCGCAACTTTCTTTGGCAGCACTTACATTTGTGAGCAAACTTTCTCCCTAAAGAATTCAAACAAATCAAAATTAAGAATAAGATGAGAACCTTTCTGCTGTTCTACGTATTGCCACAACCAATCAAGCCCAACATAAAATCAAGAATTTCAGATATTCAGTCCCAGCCATCTCATTCATTTTTACTAATTTTAATTGTTAATTTTTTACAAACATTTAAATTGCGTTCTCTGTATAATTATCAAAAAAGTTTTCCCCTGTTATTCTATTTCAAGTTTGCCCCCTTTTTAGCAGGAATCTTTTTTTTAGGTAACGTATTTTAATCATATCTGAAATGTTTGTGTTTTATTCATTTATTTATTGCATAATGTTTGCATGAATAAAATAAGTAAAGTAATTGTAATTCATGCGTATTGCCATTAAAAAATGTGTTTTCACGTTTTTAATATGTTTTAACATTCACGTGCTGCTTTGGCCCTCGACATGATCCTTTTGCATATTTTGGCCCCTCATCCTGAAAAGGTTGTGCATCCCTGGTTTAGTCAATAACTTGTAAACCCTCTTGGCACACTCGTCTTTATAATTATTTTGCGCAGTAATATGAAGACACAGATAGTCAAGATTTTATTTATTTATTACAAATAATACATTTTGCAGTACAGAACTCGTGATTACAACATGACAGAGCAATCAGATAGATATGGAAAAGTGAAATGAGAAGCAGAACATTAAAATGAACGCTCTTTCTATCTAAAATGAAACAAAAACCAAAAAATTCATTTTTGGAAAATAAAAAGCAGCATGTGAATAAATTTCAAATTGCAAACAAGAATCTTGAAATTTCATCTGTTGCGATGAAAGAGTTTATAAAATTTGACTATTTTCCGACAATAAATTTTTTTACAATACATTCAACAATTTCTATTCATTCTATACTTAGGAATTTGATAAAGAAGCAATGAGCTATATAGCATAGATAGAGATTAATTTCAGTTTTTTTTTTCAGAAGATTATTTGAAATATAGAGAGCTATATCAAAATGTTTGATTTTCATTTCAGCTATCGTATTATCAATTTTCATTTTCTTTATAATGATATATTTTAAAAACGAGAAAAACTGTTATTTTTAATTTGGTTTATAACTTGACAAAATGTATTTTATAACTTTTAAAAATGCTAATTAAAAGTTATAGTTAAAAAATTGATTTCTTAAAATTATTTAATTCTCAATTTTTAAATTATTTGCTTATTTATTAAGCCATATTCCAATGAAGAGGATTATTATGTTTAACAGTTCTATTTATTACAAATATACTATTATAACAAATGATAAAATTAATTATCCTGAAATAATATAGTTTATCTCTTATTGTATTTTACGATTTTTAGAACAATCCTAAAACCGGCAGCTGACATGAAAATCATTAAATTTAATTATAAAGTTTCTTATTTTCTTTTTTAGCAGATTTACTTTGATTTGTAAACATATTTTGAAGTTTTTCCTTCGTATTTAGTAATGCTGAGTAATACATAGTTTGATAATTACAGCTTGGATGATTAATACAAGAAGTTTACAGAAATATGACCTTGTTATGATATTCACACTGGTTATATGTACAATACATAAACATCAAAACATTTGTAGTTAAAGTTATGTACGTGCTTCCGACGCTCGAAACAGCTGATGATATGCTAATGGGGGAGTACATTCAGTGATTCCGTGTTTATTAGACGTATATATAATACTTCGGAAGGGAAGGGGGGGTGTATATGAACGTATGGGGATATATGTTTCACATATACAAAGCTTGAAACAACTTTAATTACTTTTTGGAAATAAAGCATGTGGATACGTGTTTCCTACATACAAAGCTTGAAGCAACTTTTGATCACTTTTTGGAAATAAAG
>JAOUZG010000678.1:3866717-3886709 GCA_026289955.1 Argiope argentata | reverse complement strand
CAACTTTTGATCACTTTTTGGAAATAAAGTATGTGGACACATGTTTCCTACATACAGAGCTTGAAATAATTTTTGATTACTTTTTGGGAAAATCTAAAACGAAAGAAGGGAAAACATTTTTAATAATGAATGCTATGCTAAATTTCAAGGGATGACATCGATTTACTTGTTTTTAAAAATTGTAAATGATATGAACTTTAGAGCTGAGGTAAACATACTCAATACGAAAGGGCTTTTCTAACTATGGGTTCTGATCCCAAGAAGAGTTTTGATAATTCAAGCAAAATTTTGTTAATATTATGACTGATTTTTAATGAATTATTATGAATTCCATAACGATACTGCATAGGGTTTTAAAAAAAGATCCTCGACTAATGATAAGTGCATTTGTAATGCAGAAAAGAAATAACTAAATAAATAAAGCAGTTACTGAAAAAAAAAAGATATTTTTAACTATTAAAGAACAATTTGTATTTTAATCTAAATTTATTCAAACCTTACAAGGAACGATTTTAAATTTCTTTTTTAGCTATAATTGAATAAACTTTTATTAAAGGGTTGAGTAAAGTTGTCTTCATCTTCTTTTTTTTAAGTTCAATTAATCAAAAATTCTGCGTGTTCATGTAAGATTTCTTCAGTAAAATTCCTCTTAATTATTTTACGTTAAAAAACGCAATGTGCCAAATAATTTTATCAAGAAATTATGAAATTATTCAGAGTTATTTATAAAAATGCAAAAATAAAAAAATGCAAAAAAAAATCCTTCCATGAGTGGGGTTTTAAGAATTTTATATATCGGCAATTACTAAAAAAAATTACTGCTATTTAAAGAAATAATATAATGCTGTAAATATGGAGCAAAAAATGTCTGGTATTTTGGATCAGATACATAAGAATTCTCTTATCAACTTTCGTACTTGGACCATTTAATAGAAGTAAGAAGTTAAATTTTTTCAATATCTTTGATTAATTACCGAAATCAAGATATCTTAATACGGAACATTATAATCCAGAACTATAACGCCGGAATCTAGATAATGAAGTTTTTACAACGAAGGTGAAAATTTCCAGTAAATGCAAGTTAATGATATTTTTTTCCCATCTAACTGAATTCTTAGAGAACCGCTGATATAAAATTTTAATCAGTAATAAGCGAACGACACACATTTTTGGCGCATTCTTGAGATGTTTTCACGACAAAGAAGAGACTGAGGATTTGCTCTTGCAAGGAGAAGGGTAATATAATTATGAAAGAGACATATTTTTGGAACAAAATATTTTCATCGGATCGAAATATTTTCATCGTAAGAGGAAATTAAACACAGACTCTTCCTTATTAATGATGGAATGAAACTATGTTGAAAATTTAAATTAACAATACGGTAAAGTCAAGGGGTGTCTATTTAGGTCTAATTAATAATTCTGAATATGTCATTTATGATTTGAAAAAGTAATAAGTGTATTTTGAATTAATTTAATATTGGAAAAATACCAATCGATATCCTGTGCATGTTTCACCATTTACTCTTACCTACAAATGCCGCGCAATCGGCTGTGGAAATTTCACAGGGTGTCCAAGCAAGACTGGATAAACTTTTCACAATCAAATTCGTAGTTTGAAATACATAGAAATTACTCAAATAATTGTATCTATACGATCCATAGTTTTCGAGAAAAATGCACATCATATCCATTTTACGAATAAAAATACTTTATTTGAAACATGAACATCAGTACTTTCTTAATTTTGAATAGGAAGACGACTTTCGAAATATCCCCCTCAAATACGAAGGCATACATGGGCGCGTCGTGCGATGGTTCACCGTACACATTCTGTCTACAAAAGCAAACGCACTGTGGAGATGAAAAGACTAAGTCCAATTCTGAAGTAACTGGGTCTTAATAAACCAATTCCTTTACACAGCTCATAAAAAGAAATCTAAAGGAGTCAGATCTGGAGATCGTGGTGGCCATGAACAAACCCCCGACACCCAATCCAGTGGCGAATAAAGGTTTTTTTCTTCTTAAACCTGATATGATGTCATAAATTTTCTCTCGAATTTTTGTAGAAAATTATGAATCGTTGAGGTACAGTTCTATGCACAATTTTTATGTCTTCCAAACAACGAATCTGGCAGTGCAATTCATCCGGTCTGTTGGGACACCCTGTATTCTGGCTTATCAGTTTTACGTTTAATACGAAGAGTGCTAGATGAAAAGAGTTGGTAATAACACGTTTTGCATCCTGCACTTCTCGTTTAAAACAGAAATCGATTCTTTAGAATAGAATCTGTATGGCCGATTGGGGCGGCTCAGTGTTGAAAGAGTTAATATGTGACACGCTTAATTTGTCGTAACTTTTTCTTTTAATCTCCAGATTCGCAGGAAGATGAGATTTATGATCCCCTAAAGATTTAGTTGTATGCAACATTGAGTATACTAAATGCCACGGGCCATGGATTCCACAGCAAACAATATTTGAGTTCTGCTTAGAACTTTATAGTTAAAGATGCATCAAAATAAAATTGATTTGAACGATATCCATTTGCCGCCAAGTGTGGTCCTGGTCGAAGCCAAGCCAAACCAAAACATGCGCCATAATGTCTTTTCTTTAATCCATTGTCTTGAAGTAATATTTTATCTCAAAATTCAGTTAGGAGTCAGGTATGTTCTGATTTGAAGCTGAAACAAACGATATGCCATATTTTTTATCCTTCACTTGTCAGTCAGAAAGAATATTCCAGTTATCAGTATCTTTCTACTGCATGAAGAATTCATCTCCAAGTTTGAATCGTATAGTATCTCTGCAACTGAACAGCAAAAAAAAAAAAAACACAAATAAATGTCGAGTAGTGTGATGATATGCTTTATCAAACGATCGATGGCTGGTCAGTTGTGATGGGTGCAGTTATTTCCGGTGCTGTTGGGGAGTCCGTCGGTGTTGCAGTGGTCACTGATTTGCCTGGACACGTTCACCCTCCTCCGCACACTGGGCTGCCGCTCCACGCTAACTGACCGCTGGCGAAGACTCGAACGACTGGAATTAAAGAACGAAATAATTTTCAGAATGCTTATTTTGACAAATCGTTTTGCTTATACAAACAGACGGATAAATTTTGGCATTTTTTAATTAATAAAATATTACCTCATTCGAATTTTTTTCTATAAAAAACAAACAAATTGACATTGAAATTTTTTTCCATGTTTTGTCAATCACTAATGACTGATTATAAAATTTTCGTTCAGGATGCCAAATTTTTGAATGACGGTATACCATTAAAAATTAATATTTTCTTAATAAATTTTTATTTGGAGATCAGAAAATGATGCATCTAAATGAATGAAATTTTATCACAACTCTACCTAGATCTCTGGTTGTAATATTTCCAGAGAAATCAGATATCTTGAACTAGACGAAAAAGATTTAACACTTAAAACGTTTAGGAAACAAAGAACTTTGTACTAAAAAAAGGTTTTTTTTTTCAATTTTAGCCTAATAATATAGCAGACAAAACAACATTTTGTAGATACCGGGGATGTATAATACGCTTTGATTTGTATACTAGTTCATAAATTAGCTTTTATAAATGTAATTTAAAAAGATCCCTTCAACTAAAAAAGAAAAAAAAATCGCACTATGATTAAATATACCATAAAATAATTAATTTGTACAAAAAAATGTTTGTCATAGTAAAAATATTAGACTTATTACATGAAAAATATTAATCAATCTGAAAAATGATAAAACTCCATTCCAAAAGCGTAAAAATCTGCATTTTTGTGGAAATATATCAAGTTTGGTAGAGATTTATAGCAACTTTTATTAATACATAAAATGTTTATTGTTCAGAAATAATAAATAAATAGTAGATTAATGTCGTGCTTTAAGTCTTAATGATTTAAAAATCTTAAAACTCTGATTATTATATGTATGATATTGATAAAAATTCTGTTGTAATATCAGAAAACAGAAATTAAATAGCTTATATTTTCATTTTAAATCGAAGTTTTACCACAAAACCGCATGGAGATGGTAATATTCTAAGTAGATATTTCACTTAAGTATATGCGAGCCATACGATGCCATTATTAAGTTGTAAAATTTTGCAATGTTTTGAAAATAAAAAAAAATGCACGTATTATTTGAATGAATCAACTAAATTATATAAGTTCTTAACTTTATCCATACTAAAATGCCTTTAACGCTCATTCAACGAAATTACGAAGGGGTCCCCATGCATTTTATGCCACTCTGAAATCTTTTTCTTCGTTAAGTGTGATTGATTGATGACTGAGGTGCATGCTTTGTTCATCAGAGACGCTCGCTCAGATGGGATAGGAAGGAAGGGAGGGAGGCTTTTGGAGATATCACAAAAGATGCCCTAGCAAAAAATAAGATAAGTAGTCAGAAAATAAACGAGATTCACTTTTGTATACCAATCCCTTAAGAATACAGGTTGCCATTGCGTTTTTTAAACGGAGGTAAAGAATATTTTTTATGTTAAATTTTTAGCGTAGCGGGTTCGGATTGAATGGACTTTACTTGAGGACAGCACAAACAAATTTATTTACATAGATTATAAATTTATTTACATAGATTATTTACATAGAACTTCAGATAAAAACATTCCAGCAGTCAACAGTCACTTACAGCGTAAATGCAAGTCTTACGCACAATAAACACAGACTGCAAGGCAGCTATCGTATAGCACAGCAAACAGTAAATCGCAGCGAGCTCAATAACACAGCGTTAACAGCAAACGTAAACACATCTCAGTAATAACAAGCGGGGAAAAAATCCGCTAATCCAGCGAGACGCTTCTCTTCCGAAAGGAGAAAAGAAACTCTCAACTAACTAAATGACTCACAGGTTACGGCAACCCGTCCCTTATATGGCCGAAAGAGAGTGCGCGGGGCTTCGTGAAACGTCCAGTGGCTACCAGATTATTCCTTTCGCCAAACCAACCCGGCTAGCACGAAGCTCCTCGACAAATACTGCCAACCTCAGTGCACCCCCACAGCGCTCACCCGCTCTTAACAATTGTTTCCTGTGTTGTTTTATAATCAATGCCTATCCGATCGATGTATGGAATTATAAAGTGAATGAGATTTGCCATCGAATGTATCATTGTTGTATGTAACATATTTATTATAGACTTAATTGTCAAAGTATTTCAGGGCGATTATGGCAAAAGTAATTATATTTGTTCATAACATTTATATATTATTGGTATTTATATTTGTACATAACGTTTGGTAAAAATTTCCTTTTCTCTATTTTTTTTATATTTCATCGGAATTTAGAAAAAAAAATTACTATCTTATTTCAAAACCCATCATTATAAATAATATAGAATCTGCCAACGTCTTGGCACATGGGCAGGGTATCCTGGGTTTGAGTACCGGATCAAGCATGGTTGTTCTTTATCTGTTCTATGAGTGAGTATGCCCCTCCCCCCTGTAAAAAAGGAGCCGTGCAAGCGAATGTGATAGCGTAAGTAGTTAAGAAGTTCTTTTGGCCTATGTTGGTGCTACTTAAAACCAGAGACACTCCCTCGGCTTAAAATTGCTGACTGCGTCTGCGAACTGTGACGTTTTCGGATAGATAAGGAGAAATATATCAAATTGCATTCCCACGGGAAAGCAATTATAGATAACGGAGGAATTTGTGGAAGGTGGAGATTTCAGACTAGATGGAACCAAGACGTCTCCTTGCTAGACGCCGTTTCCCCCTCTCTTGTGATTGATCATTTGCCATCGAGGGCCGGTTTTTGAGACCGAGATAAAAAGGAAGAGAGGGATTGAAAGCGAAGTGTTAGGAGGAGACTGACGAAGCAACAGCTGGTGCTTGGAGGGAGGATTCAACTTGGAATTCTGTGGAAAATTCTCAGGAGAGAATTTGGAAGGTGTGTAGGCCGCCTCGCCCTGTAGCCGAGCCCACGTGGAGTTCACCGGAACCTTTGGAAACATTCAGCGTCTCGTCTGAAGTGTGAAAGCTCATCCGAGCTTTGGGAATACTTCCAATTAGTTGAACAGCTGTCTCCTGAGTTGCTCTTCCAGCCAGTTCATCACCTTACGCTCTACAAAACCCAGCAGGTTAATCGACAAGCAGAGAATACCGAACCTCGGGCCAGATCTTGCGGGAGTTTCGATAACTCCACCCACTTTCTTCTACGAGAGAGACTACCTTACTATTTGAGGCATAGCACCTTCCCCTAGTAGAACTCTGAACGTAATTGCCTATGAGTTCGTAACTTATTTAATCAAGAAGGTGTAATTGTGCAAATTATATATGTATTATAGCTGGAAATAAATAGATTTTTATTTCTCCAAGTCCTGGTTTGTTTACGGCCCAACTCACCAGTAGCCCCGGCCAAAACGTTACAGAATTTGTCCTTGGCAAGTGCCATTAAAAAGAACAACAATATATAATCTATTATCAATTGTTTTTTAAAAATTTACTTCCAGATGCCGCCAGGTAATTTGAATGAGAATTTAATTTTTGAGGTTAAATAATTTACGAAACTAATTAAAATATTGTTCAGATATATAAAGAAGTGAAGAAATATCGATCACAAAACGTTATCTTTACAAAAGTGAAAGAAGTCAAATTAAATAAAAAGCGTGTAAAAATTTGCATAAACAGATATACTAGCTAAAATAACTGTTAACTGCATCTACAAAAACAATTTAAAACCTCAACAGTAAACCCTCCCCCATTCTTCTTTTGTAACAGATAAAAAGCTCTATTCCGAAATTCGGCGAATGTTGTTATGTTGACTTTTTGCAACAAGCAGCAAACAATGCAAATTGACGTTAGAAATTCGAAAGAAACAACGCTATCTCTACAACAATAAAGGGAGAAAAAAGGTCGACTTACAGAGGACTCGGAAGAAGAGAGGCAACAACGGGGACCTCGTTTATTTGCGTTCGGGGGAGCTGTTTAAAGAAGGAAGGGAAAAACACATGAAGCATGCGAGGACAAAAGGGAGAAACAAAACACAAACAAATACACTGGAAAAAAAGTCTACATTGAACACGGCTTCTATTATGGTAGAGCTTTATCCCGTTATGTAAATAAACAATTTTTCTAATCCTCGAAACAAATTTTTCCAAAAATGTATGAAAAAAAATCGTTAGCTGCCATTCGACTAAAAACTCGTAAATGTAAACAAATAGAATCAGTGTGCACAAAATAAGGCAAGAAGCAGGTGAGTAATTAACGTGTATATGGCAAACTTAAAAGTTAACCTTTAAAATAAATTTATCACCCTCAAGGAAGTTAATGGCAGTACAGGTTGATTGCTTGTAGAAAACTTAAAGCAACTACATTGGGTATTTTCCCGTTAGCTGGGCGGCAGCGAAAAATCGCCAAAGAAATTTGGCGGAATTCTATGTTATGTAGCGATTTTTTGCTTTAAACACTGTAAGAAATTTGGCGGAATTCTAATTTGTTTGGCGAATTTAAGAAATTAGTAGAAATTCTACATTACATGGCGATTTTAAGCTCTAAAATGACTAAGAAATGTGGCGATTTTTAGCTTTAAAATGACTAACAAATTTGCCGAAATTCCACATTGTTTGGTGATTTTTAGCTTTAAAATAACTGTAAAAACTTTGGAGAAATTTTATATAATTTGGCAATTTGCTGCGTTAAAATGACTAAAAACTTTGGAGAAATTCTAAATTATTTGGCAATTTTTTTGTTTTAAAATGTCTAAGAAATTTGGTGAAATTCTACATTATTTGGCGATTGTTTGCTTTAAAATCATTATAAAAAATGTGGCGGAATTCTACAAGATTTGGCGATTTTTCGCTGCCACTCGGATAACGGAAATTACCTTACATTGCAATTAATAACACTATGAATGTGTAAAAAGATTTTTACAGCATTATAACACTTTCTTTTTTAAGTTTTCTTTTCATAAAAAAGTTCACGATTATTAAATTCGATAATTAACAGTTTGGATGGAAATAATTCAGTTTGTATATAAAAAATTGAAATGAATCATTTCTGTTATAAAACCAGTATTATAATTTAAAAATTAAGATATCAGATAAATTAGAAGTTATTGGAACGTTAGAAAAGACGTCATCATTCATTATCTAATAGCTGACCTGTTAAAAGTACGATATAAGATATTTGTGAGTCATTTCTCTGACCAATATTTTGTCTTTGCTCTGTTAACTACAGAGTCATTTAGCATTTTATATTGTAAGCTTTATTTTCAAAGTTCCTGGTTTTATATAGGAAATAAAGCTTGTCTTATTTTTATTCATACTAAGGTTACTAATCGCTAACAAAGTAATGTTTTTAAAAGTTACAAAGATTTTGAGGTAAACAATTTAGGGTATTTTTCCGTTCCAAGAAATCGCCAAATAATGTAGATTTTCACCAAATTTATTAGTGATTTTAAAGCGAAAAATCGGCAAATAATGTAGAATTCCGCCAAATTTCTTTGGCGGTTCGGCTAACGGTAAAGTACCCAATTTCAACATTTCTTATTACAGCAATCGGAATTATTAAATGGTATAAGTAAAATTGTTATCAGATGTCGTCAACTTGAGTTGCCACAATTTATAAAGAACTTTTGGTGAATCAGACAAGTGCTATAAACCGCAAGAATTACAAATTTAAAATGAAATTTTTTAATTTCAAGATAAAAAATCTTAATAAATTCTTATTTTGATTTAAAAAATTTCTTTTCAATTATATTATCACAAATTTTGTAAATATTTCTGTAAATATTTGTGTTCGTCATGAAATATCTCAGATTCCAGGGCGAAAATCGCGCAATTTAGGCATATTTTACGTAAAAACAGCATTTCCAGTAAGTTGGCGTACTTTTAACAAAATTGGTGGCCACTTGGCGAGGTTTGGCGAAAAGTAGTTCTGGAAAATTCCATCACTTAAGCTCTAGAACCATTATTAATCGAGAAATCTTAGAGCCTTCCAGAATTTTGGTGAAAGTTTTCGATTTTCACGCCAAGTAGGTATAAATACCACCGCCCGATTGCCCATGATGATTAGAGAGTAGTGTTAGTCTAGTGCACAGAAGCTTTTATCTGTCTGATGTATAAGAGACCTCTGTGTTTTGAAGCTCTTTTCTGTTGTATAAACTAAATTGGAGCTGCGTAATTGTGACTCGTAACTGCTGTAATTTCTTGAATCTTCTAGAAATTTCTACGAATAAAAGTCGTGTGATTTTCGAGAGGTTATGTTACCGACTCTCAATCTACACGAACCCAAAGAGAGGTACAATATTGACCATCAAGTTAAATATCTTGTTTATATAAAAATATTATAATTGAAAATATACCAAGAAAGTCAATTATTCAGTACAGTCTTGAATTTGCGATACAATGAAACCTCTTTAGTACGTCTTTCAAATAATTCACTGTCGAATATCTTTTAAAAATACAGTAATTTATATAGTTTTACTGCAAAACATAGTAGTGTAGATCCATTTTTGACATGAGTCTTAATCGTTTAAGAACTTGATTCTGTATAATGTCAAACGGTATTAATGATCTTTAATATCTAACAGCTTTCCCAACACACTTGCTTCCAATTATCATATTTTCTGATAAACTAAAATTATATTTCATAATTTATTTTTTTAAATTCGAAATTAAAAGTGAGGGGAATACATGAGCATTTTGGTTGCTTAAGAGACTTTTAAATGGATCAAAATGAAGACGCTTACCCAGAACATGTCTACTGATTTTACAATTGATGAAGCAAAATTGGGTACTTACGTATTATACCATCATACTTTATCGCCAAATTTGAAGTTGTCGGCAAAGTATTGCTAAACCACCGATTATGGCAATCCGGCAATGGTTTAATCCGTAGATCTTTATCACTAAACTTAAATCCGTCGCCAGTGAGTTACTAAACCGTTGGCGAAGGCGGTATAATACGTAAGTACCCAATATTGTTAAAATAACTTAAAAATTGCAATTTTTCAGATAATTGATTATCAATAAAACATGAAGATTTCTTTTTTTAATTAAAATTTTTATTATTTTTTACAAAAATAAAATAATTAAATCTTAGTTTTCTTATGATAAATTATGAGATCTTTGACAATCTTCTTTCATGAGGGATACTTTACTATTAACTTGCAATTTCAGTACTAGTTAACAATCTAGAGGGTTTTTTCTATTTAATTATTAATAAGGAGTACTTTTCAAGATTATGAAGATGTGAAATCTTCAAATTCGAGCAATTTATAATTTCTCAGTGCTATTCAATGACATAAATGGAAAAATGAGACAATTTTTTAGTTTTAACTGGTAGATTTGATGTATTGGAAACTAACAACAAATAAAGCATTATTGAATATCTGTGATACTTCGTCTTCTGTACAGCCCACCACCCCACCACCACTGAACGTAGCAGTTTCGACAGGATTAGTTGTGACCGAATATCTGTGATACTATGTATATTTCTTTTGATATCTACGTATTAGACCGTCCAAATTTATCGCCAAATTTGAAGTTGTCACCAATGAGTTGCTAACCACCAATGGTGTAATCTGTTGACTTTATCACCAAATTTAAAACAGTTGCCAATGAGTTACTAAACTGTTGGCGAAGACGGTTTAATACGTAAGTACCTTTCCTTTTAGCACAGATAAAACTTTAAAAAAAATGAATCGAGAAGAAGTACAGTTAAATTAAAAGAACATGCTAATGAGAAAGATACATTAAAAATGGCGTATATAATATTCAATGTATTATTTTTGAAAAGATATTCTACGAATATGAAAATGATGAATACAAATTACGTTAAGAATAAATAATTTAGATAACATAAAGCTCTACTTTTGACACTAATAATTAATGCCTTTAGGTTTACCGAAATATCTTGAGCCGAAGTTATTCTGATGTGCCACAGGCTTCAAGATAATCCACTTAGTCAGAAGTGCTGGGACATAAATCTAGATAACACGGAGGGTGGAATGTGTTAACTTATCAACCCTTATCCTGATAAATTGTAACCGACGAAAGAGCTTAGGAAGGACTTGCGGTTATAAGGAGGCCATTTTCCATTTACTTCATGGATCAGCGGTAATGAATTCAGCATGTTATGTGGTTCACCGCATTCACATCGAAAATATCATTCGATCATTTTAATTTTTAAGAAGAACGGGATTTTAGAATTGACGATTGATGTAGCTGTCAGTCCCTTTTCAGCTAGTTTAACAAATTTGTCAGTTCTAAATAAGGAATTTTTTACAAACCCTATTACTTTTTATACTCATGCTTTATGACAATATATATTGGAATTTGAAATTCAGTGTCAAATTATATTTCTTTTCCTTATGTTGCAATTCTTTACTTTTTAAAGAGATAACACTTTTTTAGCGAAATATTTCGTGTTGTCAATTCGTATATTCATTTCTGGGTTTTCAAACCGATAAAATTAATTGTTTTTATCAAACTTAGACTATTTGTAGTGATTCTAGAGTTCCACTTTACAACGGAAGGAGGGGTGCAGTAGCTTCTGAAGGTACGAACCCCTAAGCGCCCGAGGGCAGAAGTCTAACTTCTGGCTCACACACGTCACAAACCCTTTTTACGCGACGGACTTCATTCATACACAAGTCGTAATTTATATCTGGAACAGAGAACTATTACCTCTGACTCAGTATTCCCAGTGGTATTACTCTCGACAAGAAAGACCTTGTGACACACACACACACACACACACACACACACACACACACACACACACACCCACACACACACACACACACACACACACACACACACACACACACACACACACACACACACACACACACACACACGGAGAGTGTTCGATTGGCGGGTTCGACCTCGCAGCCCAAGGGTTGTAAATCCACCGCTCTACCAACTAGACCGGTCCGAATTTAAATTGTTCAACATTTGATATTATGGTGAGTAAAACATTAGAGTTACGTTTTAGCAGAAAAATTTGTCTCCGCAATTTGTGAGTTATTTGAATCAGAAGTAATTACCACTTTACACCAATAAGAAAAGTACCTATATAAAGTTAAAATATATAACGAGTTGGTCGTTGCTGAGATACATGCGTATAAACATTACCAAAGCCAGAGGAGACTAAATGCTTGATATTTATTAACTGATAATTTAAATGCTTGCTAATAATCGAAAAAAATTTCAAGTTCACCATATTCGTGTGGTAATTATCTAAGGTAAAGTAAATAGTAAAGAATTATTTTACACATCATAGCGTTTAATAGTTAATCAAAGAAATGCAAGAGATTCTTACCACATGAGGTAAACTGTAACCGCCACGAAAATAACGAAAGCTGTGCCGATGGAAATCATAGCGTACATCCAGAAACTAACCTGACTATCATCTGCAAGAGAATGGCAAAAGTGAGATAAATAAAGACTGAAAAATATCACTGAAAAGCTTGGCGAAACAATTTCTATGACTCAATATATATATATAAAAAAACCATTCGAAGTAATTATAAAGACATATTAGACATACAGCTGTCGTTAAATAAAGCTAACTATACAATGACATATATGTCAGAGTAACGCATATTTATTTTACAGCTCCGGACTATCCGGCCTTTTTGTTATCCGATTACATTTGTCCGGATATACGGAAGTGTTCTGTACTTGGTACAGCGGCCTATTTCATGCAGATAAGATAATAGGTGGTACAATTTATTTACGTTTCTGAGCATATTTTATCCATTTTTGAGAAATTTCAATTTATAGCCAAGAGAAACATATTCCGTGTCCAGGAAAAAATATTTTTAATTGCAAGGATGTTTTGTACCAAAGAACTCATTTCGCTAAGTTTCATTTGACACATATATGAATATTAATAATTCTGAATTATGATATCAAAATTCATACTTCGAAAATTCAACATATATACGTTAATAGTATCTTAGTTCATATACAACTAAATAAGGGAGAAAAGATATCAAGTAATTGGATGATAATTTTGTTTTCAATCTTCATATCAAGCATCACCCAAATCTAATTAAGAAAAATATTTATAGCTTCGGATTTTTTTAAAATTCCAGATTAGTGATAAATGCATTTTTTTCAATTAAAAAAATCTACCAATGTGACAATAATGGACTGGACAAAGAAACATCTAGTATTAGATCAAATATTATGGGCCAGAACTTTATCTTATAGACAAATATCTAGGAAATGAGAAATTATTAAAACATTTTCTTTGAAATGTCATGGATTATATACTGCATCAATGACAATGAAGAGACAACATATGAGCAATTAAAACTTTTGTTGACAGGCAATTCTACACAGAAACTATGTCATGTCACCGGCTACTTTTTTGTAATTGAATATGAAAGTAAAACGTTCTAAAAAAACTCCAATGAATTTGTTGAATTGGAACATCAAAAAGTTTTTCGCCGATACGTTCCGTCATGGTTGAAATTTTTGGAATTTTACTAAAATTCTAATAAAAATGTAAATACTGGGAAAAGTAATTTTTCTGTTATAGAGCAGACAAGACTAAATACGATACGCCAAGTTTTTGCAATGTTCTATATCACCCTCGGTGTTATAAATTGAAACAGATAATGCAAGTGCAATGACGAGTTAACTCGTCACCGGTCAACAACGTTTGGACATGAAAAGACGAGTTAACTCGTCACTGGTCAGCAAAGTGTTAATTAAGACCCGACATCCAATTTAGCAGGCAAAAAATAACTCATTGATGAATTATTATGGACATTTCAGTCGAAAATTCAGAAGATGAATCACAAAAAACAATCATGAAAAAGATCCAGCATTTTAATATTATTTCAATTAATAAAATGTTTATTCTTTAAATTTTAAATCGAATTCTACCAACAAAAGTTACTGATTGCAGTTAATACATTTTACCTGGATAATACATGAGGCGAATCCCAGAAGTTGGAGCGGAATGATTGGCTGGAGGGTGGGGGCCCTTTCCCGCGGGGGAACAAGGGGAGGACGAAGGGTCCGGCAGGAGAGCCCCTAGGAATGCGCCACTGGAAGGACAGCGGCAAAGCCCCGTGGACGCATTGCACGTGCCGCCCAACTTGTTGCACCAGTATTCACAAGGAGGAGATTCTGCAACACAACCGGCTGCTGAAAAGAAATAGATCCAAAATTAAAATACTTGCGACTTTCGGATATATTTAGGGTAAGTGATTTAAACCTTTTGAGATTGCCTTTTCCTTTCTCATGTATCAAATATACAAAGGGAAATTATTATAATAAAAAAACGTGTTTGTGATTCTTATGCATTCCAATGTTTCAGACAACTATGAGTCCAATTGGTTTGGTTTAGTTATATTGTGAAAAGTGGACGAACGCCGCGAAAAGGCGAGGAAGAAGAGAGCGATTGGCGACGGTTGACGAAGAGCTTGGCACCAGTCGTGTTGGTTTGGCGAAAGGAATAGTCTGGTAGCCGGTGGATCGCTCGCGGTGTTTTCCGAAGCTTCTCTCGATCGCTCGGCTATATAAGGGACGGGTTGCCACAATTTGGTAGTTCCTCTCGGAAGAGTAGCGACTCGTTGAGCGAGCTGATTACCTTTCTCGATTGTTATTAGTGAGATGTGTTTACGTTAGATGATTGAGCTCGCTGTGATTTACTGTTTGCTGTGCTATACGATATCTGTTTTGCAGTCTGTGTTTATTGCGCGTAAGTCTTGCATTTTCGCTGTAAGTGACTGTTGACTGCTGGATTGTGTTTATCTGAAGTTTTTACTTTATCAAGTCATCCTGTAATACCTGTAAATAATTTTGTTTGGGCTGTCCTCAAATTAAGTCCATTCAATCCGAACCCGCAACGCTAAAAACGTAACAATATTAGTGTCCAGTTGTAACGCAGCACTAGGGCTGTTAGGGACGAACGTCGTGATTTTGAACCGGTGATGATGAGGAAGCTACCTGAGCTGCCACTTGCTCTCCACACCACATTACATAAGCTGAAGAACGTTTGATCATGATTGATTTAACGTGAAACAGGCCCCCTTCCACGACAGTTCTTCGGTGGAATCGGGTTTCGAACCTAAAAACAGAGACCCTAATACCAGACCGTCACGGACCCCCGTGAGTCCGAAAGACACCTTTTTGGTATTATCATTATCTAATTATCTTTTTGTGAATTCGATACACAACAGTGCTTTGTTAGATGGACGAACTTTTTCATATAGGCTTTTCGTGACGTCTGTAGATTTCCGAAAGTCTGTCTGTCTGACTTTCCACTTACAAGTAAACACGATAACCACAGAATGAAAGGAGATAAATGGATAAAATTGATTTAAGTTTTTATTATTTAAAGCAGGGATGTACAAAATTTGAAAAAGGATCATTCCAAAACAGCGCATGAATATTAAAACATATTAAAAACGTGAAAACACTGGTTTTTTTTGTGGCAATACGCATGAATTACAATTATTAATTTACTTATTTTACTCATGCACACATTATGCAATAAATAAATGAATAAAACTTAAAAATTATAGCTATGATTAAAATACTTTACTTAAAAATAGATTCCTGCTAAAAAGTGGGCTAACTTGAAACAGAATAACAGAGGAAAATATTTTGGTAACTATACAGAGAGCACAATATAAATTTTGAGAAAAAATTAATAATCAAAATTAGCAAAAATTAACGACATGGCTGAGACTGAATATTTGAAGTAATTGATTTTATGTAGGGCTTAAGACTGGTTGAGGCAATAAGCAGAACAAAAGGAAGGTTCTCATCTCATTCTTATTTTTAATTAGTTTAAATTCATCAGTGAGAAAGTTTGCTCAGAAATGTAAGTTGATTCCAAAGAAAGTGGCACATGTTGCTGCATTTTGATTTAAGCGTAAAAATTCCTCGGGTAAGTCTTCAAAAAATTCTAATATCGGTTTTTCTGTGAATTGAATTTTGAAAAAATCAGAATTCTGTAAATCAGTTAAGGCTAACTGCATACTCTCAACCAATAGATTTACATCAACAGAAAATGGAGAAGAACATACATCAATTTTTGCAAGGCACTTTTCAAAATCTGAAAACCGAGCATCAAATGCTATACGTAAGATATGAATTTGATCCTCATACTGCATTTTCATGTGTGGAGATTTTTCACGCCCGCTAACTTCTCCTATACGAAAAATCGTACTCGCAGGTAGCCATGAAGGGAACAAACTGAAAAGCCGCGTCATAAAAAGTAAATAAACTTAATGAGCATCTGCAAAATATTTATTATGTTGTAGAATCGGATTCGTATCAGATGTTTATCCTGCTCATTTGAAAGAGTCTCATTACATTTTAAATTAGTCTTATTTTATTAACAGCATTCGCAGGCCATAGGTCTTGAATCTGTGGCAGAGACCTTTGACTTCGAATAGCCCCACAAAAAGAAATCCAATGATGTTAAATCACATGATCTAGGGGGCCAATTCTTAAATTTTGAAACTGTTTCCATTAGAATTTCGTTGTTTAATAAACATTGTTCAGCAATGAAAAAACTTTAATCTATCTTGTAACGCTTTATTTTTACTAAACTATAAACTGTCAAATGTTTTTTTAATCGGGTCGCCAACACTTAACTGCACAAATGGTGTTAAATTAAAATCTTGCTTTGATTTTAGGACATCCTTGATAATTGCGAATTATGCGCATGCTCTGAATATATTTGGATTGGATGAAATCTGTACTGAGTAATAGGGTTTTTGATTATTTTAATTTCTTCCTGCGACCATCAATAATGGAATAATATTACTCAGTTATATTTGAAAATATTTCCAAAGTTTTGCAACTCGTCAACCGGAGAAGCATATCTCTAAGGATATAACAAGAATACTTAAGTGCACCATAAGTAATTTTTAAAGGCATTGTAAGGAATTAAATTGAAAAGCAACCAATAAATTCCCAAAGGGTATGATTCAATTCTATTCAAACAATTTTTTAAAGTAAAACACTCGACGTATCAACATCCAGGTTATTACTCACAAATTCTAAAAAACATCAATTCTTGGGGAGAAAAAAAATTAATAGCGTGAGCACTAAAAATATTTCGAATTAACTTTTTTTATTTCAAAGAAAATTTATATAGAACATCTCCACTATTTCCACTTTCCGTTTATGGCTAACAGCAACAATATATTTCTCGCTGGAAACGAGTGTTTGCCAAAATGTCTCCTTTCATAAAACGGGGGGCAATATTTTATACCTTTCCTTTTTTCTCCATTGCCTTACCATTTCTTCTTTATTTTTTTTCCTCTCTTTTTTTTTCTTTTTAAGCTCTTAAAAAATAAACTTATTTGCTCTTTGCTGCCGAACTTTCAAAGATCGCAGTTCTCAACTCCTAAAGCTTTTCCAGAAAAGGCTTAAAACTTTTCAAGAACCTGCATAATTCGGTTTTTGGAGAAGTGCGTCTTTTCCTTACTACTGCAATGGGAAGAGAAAAAAATTAAGGGGAATAAAAAATTTCAGGAATAAATATATTTTTTTTCCTCACAAAGACCGAAGTGGTTTAATAAAATCGATAAAACGATTTTCGTTCGACATGTTTAGAATCTGAATTGCCAAATATTGAATCTTGAGGACGTGATACTAGTTCCACCCACTGATGTTTGGCCGGGCGCACATTTCTTTAACTACATTTCAATTTGGGCAATGTTTTTTTTACGGAAAATAAAAGTATTCTAAAATTAAAGGTTTGAGACAAAGAGAGTTATCTAATTTTAAAACTCAGTTAGTAATCAATGTCTCGTTTTAAAGCAACATTTGGGTTATTTTGGGACGGAATACGTAATTTTGGTCAAACGCAGTCAGATGACGAGGACGATATCTGAGCTGTCACCCCCTCTCAAAGCTAGCACACCACATGATACCAATGGGAGGACGTTTGATTCCGATGGATTTAATTTGCACCACTCCTCCTTTACAGACTTTCAAATAGTTAACCTGTAGGGTGACACATTTTCCTGTTGGAATTGTCCACGTCCGTCAGAATGCACACAGGACTGAATGCATGCAGAGGGCTAGAAATTATATTAAAGTACTGCTGACCTGTCATGGCCGAGTCTACACTCACCAACGGTCTGATTTCATGCTAACTGCACACGCCCGTTGCCCTCTCAGAGCCTCCACCAACTTGAACAATTCCTTGTAGGCATGAGGGATCCGTGGTTTCATTGGACTTTCTCCCCAACCGTACAAAGCCACCCACCCGATGCACTTGGAAACGTGATTCCTCAGACCATACAACATTATGAATCATTAAGAGTCCAATGGCAGTATGCTCACAGGACTGAATGCATGTAGAAAGTCAAATTATTTTAAAGTATCGCTGACCTGTCGTGGTCGAGTCTACACACATCAACGATCCTATTTCATGCTAATTGCATATGCCCGTTACCCTCAAAGGAACTCCATCAGTTCCTTGAACAGTTCCTAGTAGGCATGAGGGTTCCTTGGTTTCATTGGGTTTTCTCCACAGCCGTACAAAGCCATCCACTCGATAAACTTGGACACGTGACTCCTCAGACCAAACAACATTTTTTTGAATCATTAAGAGTCCAATGGAAGCGTTGGTCAGCCCAGGTAAGGTGCAGAACTTTGTGTCGCCCAAACATCAATGGTAATGATGATTGGGCGACATCAATGGTTTGAGGCTGCAAAAGCCCATGCCGATTAGGTTACGCTGCATGGTGCGTACACTGGCACTTGTTAATGGACCTGCATTCACATACCCAGAAATTGGAAAGTTTATCTCGTGTAACGATTTTTTTAAGGCGTTGATGATCCCCTTTCATCAAATCCCTTTTCAAGCCACACCGCTGTCGGAGATTTGAAATTTTAACGGTAATCTGGTATTCGCGGTACACCCTAGTAATGGTTGGGAAGAAAAATCCAAGTTTCATCTCTACTTCGGAAATGCTGTGCTCCTTCTCTTGTACGTCGTCGATTAGTCACCTTGAAATCCTGATAACCTGCCTTTGTAACTGCAAAAATCGATGTAATAACCTCCTCAGTCAACTGTTGTCTTATATACGCACTGTCGACCGCATCGCGTTACGCTAATTGGTTGAACACATCCATTATTTGCTTACGGACAGCTATACCAGTTTTTCTGGCTCTTCATTGTATTATTTGATTTTTAATTTAGAGCAAAAATTCTTTTTGTAAATTAATATATTCTGAGGATGCAATACAAAAACTTGATTAATCTTTAATTACCTTTGATATTAATTAATTTTTGTGTTTAGTGATCTTTAGTTTCTTGAAATACAGGTAAAAATTTCACCAAGAATGGACAAAAAATAAAGATTGATATAAAAAGGAAACCACCATATGCTTCTGTTTACGAATATATACAATAATTTCTTTTTAATTTGAATTCTTAAAATAACATTTTAATCGTCCGTACTGTGGTTTTATTTAACAGACTTAAACTTCTGAGTTCTGAATTTAACAGAAATAAACTTCTAGTTTTATTTAACAGACTTAAACTTCTGAGGAACCAAAATAATATTCCGGCAAATTCTTTTCTATAATTGTATAAGTTCAGAAATATTTTCTTCTATTCTCTCCTTCCAACATTCTATTTTCGAATTCCATACGTTGCACGGTTCTCGTCATGGCTTGGAAGCAAAATCTTCATAATATTTAAAAACTTCTATTCTAAGATATATTCTTAAATTAATGAAGAACAATTTTTTTAATTAACTCCATAATTGCTTCTTCAAGTATTCTTTTATAGATGAATTGCTTCTATCATCTCTTTATAAATATATAATTTTTTTAATATCCAATTATTTCTCTTGCGAAGGTAGCATATTTTAAGGAGACGTATATACTGATATTCAAATATATTCTAGAGGGACATAACAATAATCTTTATAAAATGCTACTAAGATACTCAATATATAATGGGATAATAATTATTCTACATTTAATTATGGACACACACACACACACACACACACACACACACACACACACACACAC
>JAOUZG010000678.1:3822856-3834801 GCA_026289955.1 Argiope argentata | reverse complement strand
AGAGAGACCGATAGAGAAGTTTCATGATTGTTTCAAACTAGTTTCAATTGATTAATGACTTAAAGTAACTAAGTCAAATAATGACTTAAAAATAATAATGTTCTCACACAATAACTTTCAATTTACGATCGTAGATTTCATTATAACTTCTTTTAACTGTATTAAATGGTGTTATTGCCACTAAATTCTTGAATTATTGTTTTTCATGCAGAGTATCATTTGATCTTTTTTTATGACTCGAGAAGTACACAATGTTTGAGATATTACTACAGGTGATTAGAACTATAAATATGAAACATTTATATATAGAACAGTTAACCTTAGAAATAAAAAGTATGGAAATCGAATAAAAAACATTTCTATGAGAAAAAAATAATTAATTTCAAAAATTTACTTTTAATATTATAAAAAATTTCTCAAATTAAATAGACAAAATATTACATAGTCATCTATTCTCATTTTTAATAGACAAAACAAATTATTGGATGACAGGACATTTAATATTCTGTCTGTTTAGAATGCTACTAGCAATTTCAAAACGAAAGGCAAATTACATTGAAAGTATGGGATTGGCTAAATTATATTGATTTTTATTTCATATGTGTATAGTTTTATTGTATCTGAATAATTTTTTCAAATATATTGCATTGAAATATAATTTAGCTAGAAATTGATTATGCAGAGCATTTCTTCAAAATCAAAAAAGGATAATTCTTGATATTCGATTCTTAATTTCGGTTCGGTTAATATTTTATCTATGAATGACAAAGTAACAGTAATTGAGAGTGCTTGTACTATATTTAAAATTACTGACTGACAAAAAGAAAGTTGCCATTAAATATTATTTTTTTTTTACTAAAACACCCAGAAAGTTTAGATTTTAAAAATATTCCACTAGCAAACAATGACCACTTCCATGAAGAAAATAAAATCTGGGAAACGGATAAAAACAAGAGGTGATGATGGAGTGCGTGTTTTTAAATTACTAAGATGTCAATCTTCAACACTTACATCACCTCAAGCCAATCTTTAAACAATAAATATTTTTAAAAAAATTGTTGCTTTTGAATTTTTTTTAAATTGATGAATAAAGATGCAATTTTACATTATTCATGATAATAATGGTTAAGAAGATATTGTGCACTTGTCAATGTAAGTTAAATAAAATTATTCCAATCATGCTAAGTTTTAACTTAAACTTCCTTTGAATAGAGGCAAAAATATATAAGCCAACTTATTCATTTATAGGAAAGTAAACAACAAGTAAGGTAATATTTAGTGTATTCTGAGGAGACATACAAAAAGTGACAAAACAATCAGACATTTTCGTTACTGGATTATAAGAATGTTTTGTGAATTTCATAAACAGTGTTACAAAAATAGTACATTTATGGCAATATGGTTTAAATTTATTTCAAAATATTAAAGCAAAATCATTTTTCGTCTCAAATCATTCTCTAGTAGAATGATTATTAATCAATGGTCATTATCTTGCCTTAATTTTCCTAATGAAAAAATTGCTGTTTATTCTTTCAAAATTAGCATAGATAACGAATAGTTAGAATTGTACTCTTCTTTGAAAATTGAATTGATCGTCCGATTAATTTCAAATAAAGTCTTGAATTTATTGTTGGTTGTATTTTTCTGTAGGAATGAGTGGTTAATGCAACAGTTAACAAGACTTACCAGGTTGACCGCAAGGCGAACAGGAAGTTTCATTCCAAGCAGACCACTCGGACAGCACACAATCGACGGGACAATCAATGTAGCATGGCTTTGACATGGGCTCGTTTGACGAAAGGGATTTGTGATTCTGGGCAGATATTACACGTAGTATGTTAAATTTTATTACATAGCAAAAAAACCCTTTTATATCTATGAATTGAAATGTTTTTATTATATTTAAATATGAAATGTTTGCTTCAGTAATGCATTTATTTTTAAAAAATCAAGCTTGCATATAATTAAAAAATAATTAAAGTTAGAAAAAGCTCAAAGTAGGAAGAATGTGATCACCATTTTAAATATAGACATCTCAAATTCAAATTTGCATAATAACAATGAGAATTTGCAGATATTTATGCTTTAAAGCTTGTGGTATCTTCAGAGCCTTTTTGTTTAAGGTATCCGACTGGGTTCGGAGCCTTTTTTTAAAATATGCTTCAAATGCTTGTTATTATTCTAGGTTAAGTTTCAATATGTAACAGAATAATGAAAAATATTTAAAAATAAAAAATATTTTCATAACATTTTGAAAAAAAGGTAAAATTGTAGTTAAAAAACAGAAAAATTAACTGTTACGCTAACAGTAGTAGAGAAAAAAATTACAATCAGAAATCAAAAATATTTTAGAAGAACATTGTAATAACCAATATGCATGCTTTGAACTAAAATCTTTTGAATATGTATAATATATTCTGAGATATGGCTAAAACAATTATATAAACAAGAATTTTTTGAAAAAAATGTGCTCAATTTGTCTATGAATACCTGTAAAATGCCTAAAACTGCATTTATATTTTAGTTTTTAGTTCAGAGCATTAAAAATATTATACTAAACAATTCTACAAAATTTCATAAGAATATATTTATAACAAATTGAGATATTGTGTTTACGGTAATGCAAAAATTGCAAAAATTGAATTCTTCAGAAAAGGCTTTTAAAGTTTTCATTTTGAAAAAAAGCAAAATTATTATCTTTCAACAAGTCTAAAACTCTCCTGATTTATAAGTTGGACCTTCCTTTATATCATCCTTCACTGATTTATTCTTTCTAGATGCTCTTTTTTTTTTCTGGACAGTTTTACAGACACTGAAGAATGTCGAATTGAATCGGCTATTCTGTTATCATCAATGTTGATGAAACCTTTGACTTGTTCTGGCTCAATAGGCACACCTAATTTTTCAAAAACTGGTAATAAGCCAGTGTATCCATAATTGTAAATTAAAACAGCAATATATGTACCTAAGCGAAGAGTTTGCAGTTCAACAAATGTTTCTTTGGGTACAACATTCCACAGTACACCGTTAAAACTTTCGTTACAATTCTGTGTTTTTCCATGCAGACATTTTTGCAATAATTTTTGGTCACACAGTTCCTTATAGGATCCTTTTATTTTATTTATGATAGTTGATGATAGGCCTGGTTTCTTTTCTTGAAGTTCTACGCCTGAAAATCTGGCTCTCTGAAATTTACACCAACTATTTGGTCCTTCAGGGCACTGGCGATGCATGGGACTATTGGTGCCGGAACAGCAGTGAAAAAAAGAGGCAATGACGGCACTTTGCATTTTTTCCAAATTTCCCACATTACTGCGAATGGCGATTCCGTAATAGTTTTGCAGTCTATCTATAAATTTATCGGTCAATTTCCCTTTTCCACTAAGCCCTTTTGTGTTCTTTTTTAATTTACGGAGATGCCCTCCAACTCTTTTTTGTACATGACCAATGCACTCAAGTTTTTTAACCGAATTCTCACCATATATATCTTTTACAGAGTCAAAACCTTTGGAATCCCCATCACCGTAATATTCACTATATACCAATTGCCGTAAACTTTCTGATCGTTCAAATATACGATAGGCTCCTACCACTTCCATATTGCCAGCAGACCCTTTATGATTAGAACATATGTGGGTTTTACTACTGTTAGTGCACCTAGAGATTTTGGTTTGACATACACGGCAGTATTGAGATAAGATTTCGATATCCAAAATCTTCCCAGTATCAATAGAAATGGCACTGACACAACCATTCAATGAACTGTACCCACGACGTTGCCAAGTGCCATCAACTGAAACACCACAGCTGATTATTTCTCGGTTATTGGCCTTTTTCATATCTCTAACTTCTTTTGCAGCTGAATTCAAATTCAGTTGAGCACATGATTCAACAGTGTTCAGAAGTATTTTTTCTTGGTGACGAAATGAACACTTAGATAAAAAAGGTAAACACAGAGTTGAACAAAGTTTCTTTCCTGCAGTGTAACCACATCCTATCAACCTTAATCCAAACACAATAAATGTGTTTATACTGTTATTTTTGTTTGTTTTGGGTGTAGATGAAAAACCTTTCATGAATGGGCAATTTCTGCACTTCAAAACAAAATTTGAACACAGTCCAAACTTTGAATCCTCACTGAGATGCAAACCATTGGAGAAGCAATCAGGACAGCAAAGGACAGAAAATATATTAAATAAAACTGATAAATCAATTATGCGATTTCCTGTCAAGTTATTGTTGATATCAGTTTTCAGAATATCAACATAAGAAGAGCAGTCAAGGTTCAATTTCGCTGTGCTAGCAGTAGTGACATTTGAAGTTGATGCACTCACATCATCACTTTCAGTAAATCTATTTCCATGAAAACTGCGTTTCTTGGAACGTTTAGATATCGTTTTGGGCATTCTAAAACCAGAAACAGATTTAGAATATAGCAAAAAAGTGATTTGAAGTTGAAAAAAGCTCGTAAATGATTCACTTGAGAAGTAATCAATAACGTGGAGAAAATAAACAAACAGAACTTCAGTACAGCACATTTGTTACCAATTTTAATGAGACAAATTTTGAAATAATACCTACATATACTTATTATCAGGCATAAAAGATATAAAATAATAATTTTAGTCATTTTTAATAATTTTTAACATCGAAATTCCTTGATAGATTGCAATACTTACATCAACTTCCGGTTTCGAAATGCCATTTCCGGTTTCACTTTTGTCATACTATGCTAACTTAAAACGGCCGTAACTTTATTTCTAAAGTAGGTAGAACAAAAAAAAGGACAGATTTGGAAAGCAAAAAGAACAGGCTTTAATATTATGCATTAAATTTTTTTCGTTAGTTTTGTCAAATTTGACGATTTTTACCCAGTCGGATACCTTAAGACTGATGGATTAAGAAGAAAATACAAGTGATGAGAATAAAATGAATTTATCACCAAAAGTTATGCATAATCATGATTACTTTGAGACACAATCATCGTGAGGATTCATACATTCGTTATACAGGGCGAACATAAAGTCCCTATCTATTTTATAGGAGTTAAAATAAAAATTCAATGGGATATTGTTGAAGGAATATTTTAATGTTAAACTCATACATTTTCTTCCTCTGAAACACTGTCAAAACTGAACTAATTTTATTCCACATGAACACCATCGATATCTCTGCACATCTCAAAATGGTGTGCTGCTTCACAGAAAACATCTTTCAACATTTGGGGAGTTATCTGTGTCACTGCTTGCGAGATGCGGTTTCACAAATCTCGCCAATTTTCAATTCTTTGGCGAGAGATTTTATGAAGCCCCCTCCTTCCAAAAAAAATCCAGTAATGAAAATCCAGGGGTGTTAAATGTATGCGTCATGTTCGAAGACTTTGTGAACTGACTCAACCCTTTGTTGTGGTGTAGTGGGATGTCCAGATCCTTCTTCATCATGAAATGAGCTCGTTCTGTTGAATTTGTTGAGTCATTCACGAATAGCTCTATCTGTAGGTCCGGACCTGTTGAATCATCTCTGAAATCTGTCTCTAATCACATTACACCTGTTTCTATGGACACGGAGTTTTACAACCAGGATACGTTATTCCATATTCATTATTCTGCATCTGCAATATTCAAGTTTTCCAACCATTAAATCACAAAAATAGATAGGGACTTTATGTACACCATGTATTGGCGGGTCAAGCTTTCTATATCGTACTTCGGAAAACGTTGCAACAGTTAAATAAGACGGGGCTCCAATGTTTCTTTAAAGCTCATTATTTGTCTGCATTTTTTGCATCTTAACAAGTTCTTTATTGCAGGAAAGAAAGAAAAGCATTTTATTCTAAGCCGTATTACTTTTGAAAATGAAAAAGAACCTTTATGAATGAATCAATATGTTGAAGGAAACGGAGTGTTGCCTCAATTCCTGTCAACGAGTTGGCCGATCAGTAAAACGAAATTCTGATTTACAGAGAAATATGTAGAAAATCTTGCTCTGCATCCTTCCTGCAAACAAAAACTCAAAAACATTCCAGATTAATGTGGAGTTTCAAAAGAATTTTAAAACCCATTTGGCATTACTGGAGACAACATTTTACGAAGAGGAGATTGGAAATAAGGCCTCTTTATTGAAAAATGTGTAGCTCTAGCCTTATAAGCCAGAAAACATTTATGACATTGAAGTCGACTTTTGTATTATGGTCATCTTACTCGGCTACTGCCGTTAACGTATTAGGTTCGTACCGCGACCTTCAATCCCAACACTGGTGACCTAGACAGCGCAACCTTCCGTAAAAGTCGTGGCGCCATCTACCCGCAGTAAAATCGTCAGATTCACTTGACGTATGGCAAGAAAACAAACAAAAATCGTCAGATTCACTTGACGTATGGCAAGAAAACAAACAAAAATCGTCAGACTGACTTGACGTAAGCAAGCAGCATAACACTTAGCGCAATAAAAAAAATCGCTCTTCTCTCCGCCAACTCACTAATGGGGGAGTACTAAGGCTAGAGCCTTATAAGCCAAATAACATCTACGTTAGTGAAGTCGATTTTTGTATTATGGTCATGTTACTCGGCTAGTGTCGCAGGTTCGTACCGCGACCTTCACTCGCTACAAATGCTTAAATCATCACTACAATTATAACTGAAAGTAATTATGATTGTGCCTAACTTTTGACAATAAAAATTATTTTGTTCTCAACATTCGAAAGCCTTTCTGGCTCAAATAAATTTTTAAAAACTCTGATGATTTGATCAGCATTAAAATCAGAAATATCTTCTAATTCACATTACTATAGTCAATATGTACATATTACAAGGTAAAAAATTCCTTTCGTGAAAAATGCATGTATCAACACTACGACTATAACTGAAAGAAATTATATTTATGCATACCTTCTAGACATAAAACTATTTTGTTCTCTATATTTAAGTGCCTTTATGGGCCATTAAAAAAAATTCTTATCTACATTGTTGTAGTTATTACTAACTAAAAAAAATTTTGAATTTATTTCATCATCGAAAAATAAATTCGGAAATTATAAATTTTCTTTATATAGCGATTCTTTGGAAGTAACTAACTACATAAAAATTAGTTGCCCCCCCCCCAATGAATATAGAAACATCCGAATGAGATATCCACTTCATATTGTGTAATTTACTTCAATTGTAAATACATTTTTGGACTAAAATTTGGTGTTTAAATTATCAATTAAATAAATGTATAAACTGACCAAAGTTACAAACAATATAAAAATCAGTATAATATGCCTGGGTCATACATTCCGTGTAACATAATTAAAGAAGCCCTATTATAACTGTGATTTTGAAGTGAAAAAAAATTCTACAACGAAGCATCAAATATTATTAACCACTTGACATAAGAATTTATTTAACTTTCTAACTAGATGACACATCCTATTTTGATCATTTATTGCTAATTTGTTTTTTTTTTTGAATTATATATGAAGCATTTGGGATACTAAATCGTTTCGTTTTGATTTTTGGCGTATTTAATTAAATTCTGTGGCTTAGTTGCAGACTTGAAATTAAAAAATTCAATAATTCGATGTGCATGTCAGACACGTCATTGTATTCAAAGTGGTTAACACATATAATTAACTACAGAAAAATTTGTTCAACGACTGCTCTAAAAATGCTCACTTTCTCGCACTGCACAGCGTCCACCTGTCTCCCGTCGCTCCTCATGCACTGGGCGGGTCTTTTCTGCACCCCTTCCCCGCACAGCGCCCCTTCGGCAAGCACGCAGGACCCCCAGGGCTGCGGGACGAAATCGTGCTCGTGGCACGTCTCATTTAAGACGCAGTGAGTGCGGTGGACGAGCGGTGGACAAGGGTCAGCGGTGGAATTGGGCTGCCTCAACACCGTCCTCCTCATCTCCAGGTAATTCTCCTTCGAACATGGCTGCAAAAGATATTTAAAAAATATAAACAAAATAGGCAAAAAAATATTTGAAAATAAAAGTAGAGATAATAATACAATGAATCCGGCCTGAAGACTTTTTCAAGGGTCACCCTCAGGCAGGGATTCAAATAAGGGATTTTTTCTGTGAGAGATCGGACAATAAGTCAAAAATCGATTTCTCGTGACCCAAATATCCCAAGAAAAAGAATATCTTAAGTAAAAAGATACCAGAAAAAATCACGCAAAACGAAACCAAAACTTACAAAACAAAACAAATAAAAAATTAAGTTTTTAGATTCTAAATGGAATAAAAAGAAATTGAAAAATTCCAGGAAAATGAGGTCTTGGAGATAATCAATACCACAGAAATACAAAAACATTAAAACACAAAATGTTGAAATCAAACATAACAATACAACAAAAACTAAAAACAAAACTAAATATACCCGTATTAAATGCACACAAAACAATCAAAATAATTTCACTAAAAGGTTTATAGAATCTAATTAGAATAAAAAAGAAAAACTCAAACAAATCAAATCACAGTCATCAAGAAAATCCGAATATATAGGACTCCAAAAAGTCTGAAGCTTGTCAAAACCCATCAGTAGCAGTTTACCTCGTCGAACGAAAGAAAATCACCCCTGTTTAAAACCGAATGTAATTCAGAAAAAAATCGTCTAATAAGTACAAGCAAAGCCATCTATTCACCTACGGTCCAAGGAAATAAATTGGAAGTTTTGGTTTTAGTTATGAAAATTAGTTAAACTCTCTCTTATTAAAGATTGTAAGTTGCAATAATTTTTGGGAAAATGGTTAGTGGCTAAGCTTTTAATGAGATTATTAATTGATTAATTAAAAAATATAAAAACATTATTTTATGTAAAAGATGTAAAGTGATTAATTTAAGTAAATTTAAGATTTGTCGGCTTTCTGGCACAGAAATAGTGCGTCTTACTCGTGTTCTGGGAGTCCCGGGTTCGGGTATGGTTATTCTTCTGTGTGCTATCTGTGAGATGTGTGACTGTGCCCCCCTCTTTTAAAAAGGGGCTGGGAAAGCAAATGTGATGAGTGAGTAGCCAAGTCGTACTCTTGGCGCTACTTCCAAAACAAGAGACGCTCCTTTCGGCTTAAATCTGCTGCTGTATCAGAAGGGGGCTTGTCCATGGCAAGTGCCATAAGTAACAACAACAACAACAACAAATTTAAGATTTAATATCCTATTAAAACAGCGTTTCCTGTTTATTAATTACTGTACAAAGCAGCAAAAAATATTTAATTTATGTGTTAATTTTATTTTGAAACTATTCGAATTCTATTGGAATAAAGAATCGATAACTATTCCTGTTGTTCGAATTTAATTAAAATGAACTGATACTAGTGATATTAAATTATTGGTTTTCAAATTAATATTATTGGTTTTCTATTATCTTAATGTGAAATGTATAAAGTACATGAAATTGTGAAATAAGAGAAAATCCGTATAAGAGAAGATAAAATCTATGAAATAACCGTCGTACTTTCTCTTTGAAAAGTAAATCCCCAGATGATGATATGACTAATAAGAAGATAGCTTCTATATAAAACAAAGGCATTAAGTGACAGGCCTAGAAATTATCATTTAAAGAAGAGTACAGTAGTACAAAATATTCAAAAGCATATCCCAACGACGTTGACTTGATACAAAGCATCCACGTATAATTTTAAATAGTTATTTTTATTGAATAAGACTAGCTCGTTGTAAAAAAATTATTTTGAAATTTAAAAGAAAATTTTTCATTTAAATAGGTGTAATAAATTCCAACTAAATAAAATTATTTTGGAATTTTAAAAGTTAATTTTCTTTTTTTTTTTTTGCGATGACAGTGTAAAATCACATTATAAAGTAAGTAAACTAAATAGTTCTCAACAAGATTCAATAATAAGTCATAAATCGCATTTTCTATTTTAAATTGTTGTTTTTACTTATTGTACTTGCCATGGACAAGCCCCACTGATACATTAGCAGATTTTTAAGCCGGAGATATACGGCTCTTGTTTTACAAGTAGCGCCATCTAGGGCCAAGACTACGACTTAGCCACACACTCGTCACAACCCTTTTTAGGGGGCCGACTTCATTCATGCATATTCATTCATTCATCTCAGATTTTGATTTAGATCTGGAACAGAGAACGATCACCTCTGACCCAGTACCCCCAGTGATATTACTCTAGACATCAAGGACTTTGCGACCATGACAGGTTTAACGAGCGCCAGCCGCCACACACTCACGGAATCTTTTTTCGAAGTTCCGATCTCGTAATCTTAAACTCTACCAACCAAGCTATCTTGGTCCTTTTTTTACATTGTAAGCAATTTGATTTATTTTACTTAATCTAAATTCTGAGTTATTAAACTGAGAAAATAAAAGGTTGTTGTCTTACCTCTGAGCATTTCTTTGTGACGGTCCATGGCGAAACGACGCATTCTCCGGGACAGTGCAGACGGCATGACGATACGGATGACGGTTTCAAGAGTGGGTCACACTTGGAAACTTCCACTTCTTCTTCCGTCCATTTATCCAGACACCTAACAAAACAGGCATTATCTGCATCAATTATTCATTCCGTGATTGGTATTTCAATGTGCTCATACAGAGAAGGTGATAATTTACTGAATCGTGTAGCAATTTGCGTTTATAAAGCAATTAGGGAAGTTGATTAAATGGTGCTCAAGTTACAATCATGGATCTAACTTCATCAATCTTTATTTCATTTAGACTTGTCCAACTAATTCGTCGTTGAATCATTGTACAACTCCATAAGACTGACTAACCATGACATAAGTATCCAAAGGAGAAATCCAGATTACTGCTAATATTTCGCAGTGAGCTTATAGCCATTGATGAAGTCCTTGGTTCTCTCGCATTACTTCACCCATGGAATCTAAATATAGATTCCGACTGATAGCAGACGCGCAATACAGAGCTTCACCAATTGGCAAAATGTGAAAGACAATGTTGGAGTGCCAATACTCACAAAGTTCAAGCGGCTTTCCATGTTTCAGTAGATTCATCTACAGTGGAGCTCTTCCTACTTCGATCTTGAAAGAAATGCGATTGCGGACTCTTTTGCCAAAGCTGGTGCTGGCGAGGACTCTGTGCCGTCAGCACCCCTCACCCTTTTGGAGATTTACTCAAATATAAAACACAAGATTAAGACCATGGCTTGCCCACCCCCTCCTCCAGAGAACCAATGGTATCAGTATGCCCGTCCTGGAGGCTCTTGGCTTACGATTTTAATATATAGGAACAAACTATTCTGGTCGAAGTGGTCACCTTAAATCAATGAAGTATTCCGAAGGATCCAAGAGCTTTGAAATTTGTACCTATTATTCTACTGAGAAGTCTTGACCTGATCACATCCTCGGTTGCCTGGGACTCTCCAAACAAGATTTAGCTGACGTTCCTTTAACGGTGTTGGATTTTTTTGAGGGTGTATGACTTCATGGACATGGCCTAGACAAATGGTCAATGTAGTCATTAACGTTTTTTTTTTTAAATTAGAGCTTTTGTAAATGCGATGGCAAAGCATTATTACAAGTTATTTTTTAGATGGTTTTTGTTGACGCCACAAAACCTCATTCCTAAAACAATATCATGTTCTGGCGTGATAATAAATTGAATGGATAATTTTCAAAAAAGTAGTCTGGCAAATTAAGAATGACACAGGTACGAAACAGGAAAAGATGATAATAAACTCCACTTTAGGGGGAAAAAGGTACTGCAAGCAGTTTTACCGAGTAAGAATTTTCTTGGTCATTTTCCACGATAAAAGAAATGTTAGGTATGTAGTTGGAACTGCCTGAAAGGCGCTACAACGTTGATACCATGTTTAGTCAAAGTTACCTTTAAACTACCTATGACGTTTCACTTGTAATTTATCGAAAGTTTTTGGTCGTGGACAATTATATATGTTAGACCAATGCAAGAACTACAAATCTTTCGTTTCAAAATCACACCAACAATATTGGTATATTCTCGGGCTCTA
>JAOUZG010000678.1:3771641-3804655 GCA_026289955.1 Argiope argentata | reverse complement strand
AAATAAGTATATTTATTGAAATTAAAAGGCGTCCTTTGAATTCTTTAATAAGAAGTAATTTAAATTAAACACGTAAAAAAAATTCCTTTTAATGGTTTCACTATCCCTTTAGCGATTATTTTATTTCTTTTACCCTTAATTATTTTAATCTAAACGGAACACTTTCCTAACTTAATTTTAATTACGATAAATTTTACATTTCTTATAGTAAATACACTTAGGTGAAAAGCTTCTTAAACTGATTAAAAAAAACTGCTAAATTTTGAGAAGTACTGGATCAAAAATATCGGAAAATAGTTATTTGTGCATCCTTTTAAACAAGATTGAGTTTTCTTTATATCTTAAAAGTTAATTAAACATATTTTATTCTTTAACGCTTAAAAATTAATTATGCATTTAATCGAAATAAAAAAAATTATGTGCCGAAATTTCTTTATGTATCTTTAAGCTCATTATAAAAATAAATAAAATGATGCCTTATTTTAAATATAGAACCGACACGTTTTGAAAATTTAAAATAAATTAATCATAAATGATGATTTTTTTCGGAATTTTGAAAGCTTTAATGAAGGATCCAAGAAAGCTTAAAAATATAGAAATCGTTAAATATTGCATGCAATATCAGTCTTTTTAGGTGACGGAGAAATAAAAAAAAATCTGGATGAAATTTTACTAAGAAAAATAGAATTAAAAACAATTTTAAAATAAAAAAAAAACTTGCAAAAAAAGCAAAATGAAAAACCAAAACTAGACTACATTTGCCATCATTAATTTATGTGCATCTAATGCAAATATATATATATATTTTAAATTTGAAAATGATTCTAAAAGAAAACACGCATTGGCAAATAAATTTCTGGAAAAACAATCTGAAAAAAAAGATACAAAATAATAGTGGGGAATAAAAATAAGTTGTTCACTGCCTCAAAATATTGTTACAAATCAGATAAAAATGAATTGAAAATAATTAAGGAAAAAAGCTAAATGCTCTGAAATATTCTCTTGTGTTTCATTTTTTATAAACTTTATTGATAGTAAAAATCACACACTTTGTGTATTCTTACAAATCTAATTACCCACATATAAACTTTGGAAAATAAAAAATATGCATCTCTAAGCAATTTAGCGAGGCTAATTAGAATTTTAATTAATTAAAAATTAAAAGAAACTTTAATGTTTTCTTCCGATACTTTACGATACCTTAAAAACTTCTGAAAGAAGTAAAATATTTTTTTTATCAGCAGTTCGTTAAAAAATCGAATAATGAAGAAAGTTTTTAATGAGCTATATTTTTGATGCCACAATTTTAACATCCCGAATATTGATTCATAATTTATGCAAGATTGACAAATAAGCGTATAATGAGTAAAAAAAGAAAAAAAAAACGTATAATAGAAATATTAATGAAGAGTGTTAATAGTTACAAATTTAACACAAATAAAAAAACAATCATTTAAAAATGGAAAAGAAAAAAAATTAAAGAAAGTACTAGAATCTTATAATATAAGAGAGAAACGTAAAAAAATATATTATTATATGAATTATTGAATTTTATTTGTAAATTGTTTAGTTCATTCTATTATTGCATATGCAAGTAAACGATGCATCTAAATAAGAAATGTATAAAGAATCTTTAATTGTATCTTCTTCCATTCTTTCTTTTTTGTTTGTTGAAAGATAGTCTAAAACCATATTGATAATTTATTTTAATTTGCTTCATATCTTTTCATTAACAGTAACTCTCTTAATCTCTAACTCTTCTTCGTAGTTTAACTTCCAACTACTGCAATGTTCTCTTATTCGCTTTTTACTTTCTCGTGTATGATATTGTTATGAATTTTGTGAAATTAGATGTAAATATTTCAGAATAATTGTGTAAATATTTGTAAATAGTTTAATTATATAAAATTAATTGACATGGAATCGCGCGTCAGCGAGAAAACACCGTTCTGAGGGAATTTACAACAGAAGATCGTCATATTTGACCAGTTTGGAGATATAGGTGCGTTGGCGACAAAATGAGGTCACTTACGATTTTTACTACACGCTAAAATATGTAGTAGAAACTAAGAAATAAAGATTTTGTTCTTATAGAAAGTGGAGAAATTTCCAGACTTACCTGGAAGAAACGCGCCGTTTCTAGGTTTACTCCGTCCACTTCAGTGGGACGCTACTTAAGACGCGCCTTAAAGGCGGGCAAGTAGTAGAGATAAGAGACAAGCTAATTGATTAGCTGAACCAGAGAGACCATTGTAAAAAGGTAAACCTTCCCTTTCTTTCTAAGAAACACATGTTTGAACATTATTAAATCTGGTCAGCTGTGGGACAATTCCTTCCTTTGTGATTTCTTCCCCTTTAGTGTTACCATCTGGGCGTGAATAGAGTCTAGAGAATAGACCACCCATGCGTCTACGGGCCTCCGAAGAAGAAAACCGTGTCAATACCCCAGATGTAACTATTTCTCCTATGGGACCACCCGAGCTTGAATAAGGTTCAGATAATGAACCACACATGCGTTTTATGGCCCTCTGAAGAAAGAAGAACTAAAACCTCCAGATTAAATATTTCCCCATTGTGGGGAGTCTGCTAGGAGGGTGGATGATTCGAAAATATTTCCACTTTCAACTGCTGACCACTGGGAATATTTCTGAAGAATTATTGTATGATTGGCATCTCCAGCGCACCAATGCGAAAACGAGAGGTGGAGTTTGACCGGGGTTAAAATGGAAGGTTTTGAAAGGACGAGACGAGAAGAGCTGAGATCTGACGAGATGAAGAGCTGGGCAGCTGAAGAGATACACGTGATCTAGAGTTTCGTGATTAAAGATCTACCGGAGGTAAATCCGTGGATCCCTTGGGTTACACGCAGTAGCCGGATATGCTGACAGCCTTTTAGTTTCTTTGTATTAGTCGTGGAACTGTTATCCCAGATGTGAATATTTCCCAGCATATTAACCTAGATGAGGACGAGTTGTTGTTTTGTTATTGTATAAAGCTGTAAATAAAACGTTTGTGTTTAAACGCAACCATTTTATTTGATCGACCAGGATCAAGTCATTACAGTCTTTTCTCTAGCTGCCGTGCGATCTATTGCTTCCATGTTATTGGAAATTATCGGATTTAAGTAAAGTTAATTAGCTGTGAATATTGTAGCTTGAGTTACGAATATTTAATACGCGTTTTCATAGATAATAAAGTCTGCACCTTTTTTTTATCGTTCTTGTGTGAAAATTTCTATTATTTCGAGGCAAATCCTACTGTCAATATTCGCTTTTTACTTTCTCGTGTCTCTTCATATGCAAACGTCTTATGAAGAAAGGGTTTAAAAATCCATTAGCAAGAAATAGTTGATAATTATTTTATACTTGAATTTTAAAATAACATATTTTGAAGCTCTAATATTTTATAATTCAATGATGAATTTGAATTTTTTTAAAATTAATTTGGGAGGCATCTAAAAGCAAATCAAATTTTCAATTGATCTGAATGTTGTTATCCACCGAATTTAATGGCTTTAAGTAGCCGACTAATCTATTTAATAGAAAATCTATTAGTGCTTTTAGTTACTTTATTATTATGTTAATATAAAACCATAAATTGCATATAGAAAAGGGATCTACGCCACCCTCACTACCTACGAGCTCCCTGCGCCGAAATCGTCTGGAATCGTACGAATAGCCGCAAGGTGACCAGGCACTCCAAGTGGTCAGCACGCACCCCGTAGAACAGGTGATCTCGCATGACCTCAAGGCAGAGGGCACGAACGACGAATTTCCTGCAATTTCTGTGAGGCAGTAATGCGGCTCCACTTCCCGATCGTTCTCATCCAAACAGCTAACGTCTAAAGAAAGAAAAAAGTTTATGAATTAGTTGATTGGATATTTTCAAACATTGAATTATAATATATTATCTTTTCAATAATAATATAAGTTCTTTTATGCTAAATATTATTTTGAATGAAATAAATTCAAGACATATATTATCATATGTGGGCACACTTTTAATTTTGAATTTGACAGTGAATCTTGTTTGGGTAAATATACGTGGAGGGCCGGCAGTGTAAGTCTGCGGCATATGTGGACCGAACTCGTTACGTTTGGGTTTGTAGATGAGTAACGTAGCGAAGACAAAAGTGCAATTCAGTTCAAGGGATGTCACCTGGCTTATGAAACGAACGCCACAATACTCTCCCACCAATGAGTCGACAGAGAGACGAACGATTTTGTTTGGTTGCTGTGTCAAGTGTATCTGACGACTTTTGTTGTGGATAGATGGCGCCAAGATAGCTACACAAAATTACGCACGAATATTGCTTGTTCAAGGTCGCAGGTGACCAATGCGGCTGATGCGGATCGTACTAGGACTGAACTCGTAACGTTTGGGTTTGTAGCCGAGTAACATAACTATTAAACAAAAGTGCAATTCAAGGGATGTTATCTGCTTATCAAACGAACGCCATACTACTCCCCCCAACAAAGAGTCGGCAGAGTGCCAAACGATTTTATAGCGCCAAGCGTTATGACGAGACTGTGATTGGGTTTACAAATGTGTGTGTGAGATGATTCATCAAGCGAGTCTGACACACTTTGTTTGGTTGCTGCGCCAAGTGTGTCTAACGACGTTTACTGTGTGTAGATGTCGCCATCACAGATGACCGAAGCTGCGTATGAAGGTTGCTTATTCAAGGTCCCGGGCCACCATTGTGTCCGATGCGGATCGAACTTGTAACGTTTGGGTTTGTAGCCGAGTATCATAACCATTATACAAAAGTACCCTTATGTCCAAGGGATTTAATTTGACTTATGAAACGAACACCTCAATACTCCTCCACCAGTATGTCGCCGGAGAGAAGAAATATTTTATAGCGCCAAGCGTTATGGCGAGCCTGTGAGTGAGTTGGCAAGCGGGTTTGTGAGTTAATGCATCCGTCACACTTTATTTGGTTGCTGCGTCAAATGTGTCGGACGACTTTTGGTGGGTAGATGGCGCCACGACAGGTGTACGAAGCTGCATACGGAAGTTGCTTATTCAAGGTAGTGGTTCACCAATGCTGCTGATGCGGATCATCCTAGAACCGAACTCGTAACGTTTGGGTTTGTTGCCTAGAAACATAACCATTAGACATAAGTACACTCCAATCCAAGGGATGTTATTTCGCTTATGAAACGAACGCCACAAGTAGTTATACTTTAGATGGTATGCGTCGTCAGGCTTGGAATGTAGCATCGCAAAATGAATTTACTTTATTCATCATAAAAGCGATTAAGTTTACAAAGATTTGATATTAACGAAGATGAGCACATGGCATTAGGACTCAATCGAGTTTCTAGTCTCATTAAAATTCCTGGCTCCCAGATGATACCTCTAACTCTAGATGCCTTCAAAATTGGCGGGTGTTTCCGTTTTGTGGAATATATTCGTTTGTTGCAAAGTGTATAACCCAATTCACAATATTAGAGATACATTAAATATCATTTTAAAGATTTCTCACTCGTTGGCTGCAAATGAATCGTCACACGATTTAATTTTCAAAGATATAGTTTTATTCAAGTGTGGGGCTAGCTTCTTAATCCAGATAATATCTAAGACACTCAAGTATACTTTTGTATACGTTATTTGGCTACAAGCACTAGCGTCGCAGGTTCGTTATTTGGCTACAAGCACTAGCGTCGCAGGTTCGTTATTTGGCCACAAGCACTAGCGTCGCAGGTTGCATACTTGTGACCTTGATCACGCAACCTCGTACAGCTGTCATGACGCTATATATCCGCAGCAAAAGTCATCAGACTCACTTGACGTAGCAATCAAAGAAAGTCGCCAGACTCACTTGACGCAGCAATCAAATAAAGCTGTCAGACTCACTTGATGCAACAACCAAAGCCGTCAGACACACTTGACGCAGCAACTCACACATTCGCTTGTCAACGCACTCCCACTCCCACCATAAGGCTTGGCTTTTTAAAATCGTTCGTCTTTCCGTCGATTCACTGGTGGGGGAGTACTGTGGTGCTGGTTTCATAAGCCAGATAACATCTATGATATTCAAGTATACTTTTGTATCATGGTTATGTTTTACGGCTACATGCCCTAGCGTAGCGGGTTCGAACCTCGACCGTCTCTTTCACACGTGTATTCAATTACAAGTTTAAAGAATTCTAGAAAACTTTAAAAAAATCACAAAGGTTAATCTTAGCTTACAATGATTCTATTGATTAAAAAGTACTGGTCTTGAGATTAAATTGGTTTAGTCTTATCAACAAGAGTTTTTGAAATTCCCGAACTCTTTTCTCAGCATCAAGCAATAAAATATCAAAAAAGTTCACAGACAGAAAAAAAAATCAGATTGCTTAAAAATTTTCGTGGTATAACCTAACTAATAAATTAAATTATTCATATCTTTCCATTATCTATTCATATCTTTCCATTAGATTTAAAGTAGTTTAAAGTAAACCTTATATACTAAAGAACTAAATTTGTTGATTCTGAAAGCACCGCGTTTTTTCTTTGATTTTTCCTATTAATATAAATTGCTAACTTACACAATTATTATCAAGTATATCCTACAAATACTATACAAAATCGCTTCATTGGATAGATTAAGAAAAATTTAAATAGACGAAAAAATTTTATATTGCCATCATTAAACAATGCCAAGCAATTTATGCATGAATATCTAAAAACCCATTCTCCGCCAGAACAAAACATTAGCAACAAACTCATAAAAGTAAAACATAAAAAAAAGTAAAACATCCTTTCTCTCAAACATCAAAACCGTCATTCACCATCGCTGATTAGAGACATCTAATTTTGCTAGAAAATGGAAAAGTAACCGCATTTGTTGGCGCAAAAAGGCCTGAGTGAGCAATCCCTCCTTCGTTTCCATCAAAATAAATCGATTAAGCAAAAATTACTCTTTCGTAACTCTAAAACTGCAATAAGGTTCCATCATTGCCGCTTCTTATCTTGATTGCTGGCCTCAAAAAGGCCCCAGTCCTGCCTGCGCTAATGCTTTTACCAATAACGACTAAAAGGTGTTGATGGGGAACATTTGCGCCGTGGTGTTCTTTTTGGAACGAGATCCAGGCTGCTTTTGTTTACCGAAATCTCGGTGTGGAATAGTTTTTTCATTGATTCCAAAACAGGAGGGTGCTATTCCGGTATATGACAGCCTCATTTCGGATTTCAATGAACACATGGTCAAAAAACGGACAACAGGCATTTGTGGTGTAATAGAGACAGCCATTTGCACCTAATGTTTCTGGGGATGACTGTTCCATTCCACTCTATTAGATTAAAGCGTTTTCGCCTCATCCGAAAGATGAGTTTACTTTTTCACAGAAGCATTATTTTTTTTCTTGGGGGGTGTAAATGTAATACTTTATTTAATGGTGGCATCATACTTAAAGCATAGGTGGAAAAGTTTCTGTAATTCTTCAAAAATGATGAAATTTGTTGTTTCTTTCAGGAAAGCTCCAACGTAATTTGTTCCATTTCCTTTTAGATTACCGTCTAAGATTTATCTTAGTCTGGGTAATTGGAATAATTTAGCGATTTGAAGTGGTGTCTAGATGACGTGGTACTACACCCAAGTACCATCCAGTGAAATAAATTTAAACCTGGACATTTTTAATACATAACATACATTTTTTTACATACATAATTTAAACATACATTTTTTTAAATTGGCAAAGTGGATGGATCTCTGATCAGAATAAAAACATGAGCAGATTTCCTGACTATGGAGTTTTATACTTTAGATGACAATATAATGTTCGTCCAGAAATGTCTAGATCATGAGTTCCCAAACTATGGGTCTCGACCCATTGGTGGGTCGCGAGCAAATATTGAAAAGGGCCCTGAAATGTAGGACGAATTACAAACTTTTCAATCAGTATGCCACGGAAAGTTCTCTTTTCTTGCCATTGTAATCTTTTTAAAAACAATTATTAACATTTGAAGATAATTACGGACAAGTAATTGAAACGCAGGGCAAAAACTAGGTCGTCGCCAGTTGATTACGAACTAAGTAAAGAAAAGACAAGGGATGTTCTGTTGTTTCACAAAAGTGGCACTGACTTCCAAGCTCTCTAACATGGAACGAAGCGCCGGAAAGTTGGACCCAAATATGACCTTGAATATTTGAAATTAGTTGATTCAATTGGAATAATGACACGTTAGATCCGTGTCCTCAATGCGTGTTTTGCTACGAAATATTAGCGAACGAAAGTTTGCGTCCAAGTAAGTTAAGGCATCATACAGAAACTAAGCAGTATTATTTTAAAAACCAGCCAACAGACTTTTAAAAAATGTTGGATTTGAAATCTTGAAAAAATATTGTTTCACATTTCATTAATATTAATGAAAATGCTGTATGTGCCTGGGACCTCATTAGCTTAAGGATTGCCAAAGCTGAGTAGGAAGATAAATTAATACGTAATTGGTAGAAAATACTATATGTACAACTAGATGAGTCTACCGACGTTCAAGGCCTGTGACTATTTTTTGAAACTGACTATTTTGATCCATAGCGACTATTTTTGGAACTACAGTACAATTTAAGTAGTTTCGCAACTCACGACTTAGCATTACCAGTATTTATGCCCCTTTTCTCTAAAGCAGCCAATAGCTGAGTGGCAAATTTTTAAGTTTTTGTTAAATGGGTCGGAGACCAGTCAACTTTGGGAACCACTGGTCTAGATGACGAATGAAGGAAACTTTAACTATATGTATATAAAACCTTATATAGAAATCTTTTTGTGTCTTATATAAAAATCTTTTTGTTGCCTTATACAGAAACATTTTTGTTGCTTAATATATAAACCTTAGTTTTTATATAACCAATGCAAATGTAGCCCTTCTTATAAACTTTTTAAATAGAAGAATAGGAATGGTTAAAGAAAAAAAAGTAACTGCATATCTTTGTCATTGACTTTTTAAATATAAGCAATTGATCTGAGCTAGAATTAAAGTTTACGATATTTAGTATATACAACAAATTTTTTAAATAGTTTTGTGTAATAAATACAATTTTTTGAATTTAATTTAAATATATTTTAACCTTCAAATCAACATGTTTGTTAATCCAGTATTCTTCTGGTTTTGTCTACTTGATTATTATGCGTTCATCTGATATCAAAAGAAATTTTTTTTATTGAATTATGGCGTGGATATTGTTCCGTTTCTTAGCCTTACATCATTTTAGTTTCGTTATTAATTATTTTAGGAGCCTATATCTTATCTTTTCCTTGAAGCACTTTCACATTTATTGTCCATAAATTGCACAATAATTTACTTCATTAACAATTTTAACACATGTTCATTAATTAACACATGTTTTAGTGAAAGTATTCTTTTCTCTCTACAAAACGTTCATTTCTTAATAGAAATGATTATTTTCTTCAGAGTCGTTTTAAAAATTCCACAATTATTTGTATTAACTCTTTGAAAACTGAAGAGCCCCAAACACCTGTTCAATGAAATAACAGTGGGCGCTCATAACGCTTGGATATCACTGTGAAATTCCCCCTACTTCCATTAGTTGGGATTGATTGAAAACTCTAAAGCCTCTCGCTCGTATCGAATGAAGGGACAATGAGATTTTTTGAGGATTTGAAATAATGTCTGAAAATAGATTTGCTTAATCGTCATCAGTTAAGTGAGGTCCAACCCTTTGAGGCCAAGGGTTGTACTGAAGGTTTGGAGTGGTGTAGGAATTAAAAAAATTTTTTTAAAGGGAATTCGGGCACTTCAGTTTCCTCGAGATACTTGAACTCGAACAATATTACGAAGCATAGGAATAAAACTGAAATTTTTTTATTTGCCGGTATCTTGTCACAGAGGTAGCGCGTCTTCCTCGTGATCAGGGCGTTCCGCGGTCGATTATTCTTCAGTGAGGCATGTGAATACACCCCTTCCCCCTATAAAAAGGGGTTGTACAAGCAAATGTGATGAGTGTGTTGCTAAAGTCGTACTCTTGGTTCTAGTTGGCTCTACTTTAAACAAGAGACGCTTATTTTGGCTTAAATCCGCTGATGCATTTGCGGGCTTGTGTATGACAAGTGACATTAGTAACAACAACAAAATTTCTATTTAGTTCGCTCTTGACAATACTGCCAAGATCCAAATTATCAGTCCTCACAAGAGAGGCTTATAAAAATAATTAATTAATATCAAGTATATAAATCTCAAAATTTATAATTAACTAATTAGTTGCTTATAATTTAAATAAAAAAAATCGAATAAAAATGTAAATTTCTCTTTTCTGGTAATGAACGTTGCTGTTGTTTCTCATCTGTGTGACAACCAGATTTAGATCAGGTCCATGAACTCAATCACCTGCAGTCAGAGGCGGATTTCCAAACAGGCGCATGAGGTGCGCGCCTCGGGCCTCATAAATTAAGGGGGCCTCAAAATTTAGTTCTAAAATAATAATAATTTCAATTTTGAAAAAGAGGATATTTTTTTAATAAAACCTTTCATTTTTACACTCTACTATTACCACTCCCAGTTCAGCTATTTCAATAAAAGAATCATGCAATATCAGTACTTTTGAAAAACCAACTATTCTGAGAATGAGAGAGTAAAAAGTCTACCAGGAGGGGGGGGAGATATTTTACAGCTTTGATCTTGTATGAAACTAAAGGGATATATACTATATTACACCCTCCTGCACACTTGGACCCTATGACGTACACGAATGGCTCACAAGGCAATGAACGTGTTTGTATAATACAGGGATGCACAATCTATGGCCTGCGAACGTTGTTAATAAAATAAGATTGATTTAAAATTAAATGAAACTTTTTGAAATAAACAGGAGGGGAAACCTGATACGAAAACGATTCTACATCAGAATAAATAATTAACAGTTGTTCATTAAGTTTATTTACTTTTTATTATGCAGATTTTCAGTTTTTTCCTTCCAAGGCTACCTGAGAGTGCGAACTTTCGTATACGAGAAGCTCGCGGACGTGAAAAATTTCCACACAGGAAAATGCATTATGAAGATCAAATTCAAATCTTGCGTAATGCATTTGATTATCAGTTTTCAGATTTTGAAAAGTACCACGCATTTTCTTCAACATTTTTTTTTTTTTTTTTGTTGACGTAAATCTAGTGGATGAGAGTACGTAGTTAACCTTAATTGATTTACAGAATTTTGATTTTTTCAAAAATTAGTTCTAAGAAAAACAGATATTAGAATTTTATAAAGACTTAGCCGAAGAATTTTCGCGCTTAAAGCAGAATGCAGCTGCATGTGCAACTTTCTTTGGCAGCACTTGCATTTGTGAGCAAACTTTCTCACTTATGAATTCAAAAAAAAAAAAAAATAAGAAATAGAATAGCAGATGAGGGAGAACCTTTCTTCTATTATACGCATTGCTACACCAATCTTAAGCCCAACATAAAATCAATAGTTTCAAATATTCAATCCCAACCCTCTCATTAAATTTTAATAATTTTGATGAGTAATTTTTTCCCTCAAAATTTAAATTGTGTTCTTTGTATAGTTACCAAAAAGTTTTCCTCTGTTATTCTATTTAGAGTTTGCCACTATTCTAGGAGTTATCTTTTTTTTGTATTTAAAGTATTTTAATCATATTTATGCTGTTAGGGTTTCATTTATTTATTTATTGCATAATGTGTGCATGAGTAAAATAAGTAAAATAATAATTGTAATTCATGCGCATTGCCACAAAAAAAAACAGTGTTTTAACGTTTATAACGTTTTAACATTCACGAGCTGCTTTGGCCCTCAACATGATCCTTTTTCATATTTTGGCCATTCATCCTGAAAAGGTTGTGCATCTCTAGTATAATAGGATATAGAACGCATTTAAGTTAGAGACCTTGGTTAGAAGATCTTTGCTCAAAAAGGTTAGTTTCTCCAAAACATCATGTTAGGGATTTAGTGTTTCATGTTTGAAAATATTGACTTTGATTCGAGCTGTGGAAAGGAATTCATTTCTGTGTTTGACCATTGGCCAATGCGAAGATTGGTAAGCATATAATTCTTTAATAAATTTTCGTTTCTATTTTCGTATTTTTGAAAATATTGTAAACGTGGCTTTATATTTTGGCGCATTTGTAGGTTAAAAACAGGGCTAATTTACATTACGAATCGTCAGGCATTGGCACCACTCAAAAAGATAAAGGAAGCTAATTACTTTCTCCTTTAAACTGAAGGGAAAAGTTCTTCAATTCGGAAAAATCGTCAAAATTCCAGCTAATATTTCGTATGCGACTAATTTTTTTTAATGTTTTAGCCTTGTTACAGAAAAGAAAGTTTAAATCGAGGGCATCAAAACGCAAAAAAAAAGTGCAGAGCAACATAAAAATTTACTCAATAAATGTATTATAATGTTTGAAAAATGAACTAAAATGGAAAATGAGACAGAAAGAGCAGTTGAGCAACTCTTTTAGGTACATGATACAGCATGTGTACCTAAAAGAATCTATCAGAAATTTGAAATTGAATATTTACATGAAAAACAAACACCGTGCAAGCTGAAGTAGAATATGAATTCTAACAAATTAATAAGGGAGCTGAACAAGAATGCGTAATTGAAAAGATAAATGAGCGTAATGAGACAAAATGTGCACAAGAAAAATGAACAAGCTGAAGTTGAAAATGATTTCGAAGACATTGACGAGAGAAGTGGAATTGAATGCAAACCTAAAAAGACAGATGAACAAATTAAAACAGAATAAGCACAAGAAAATGTTTATGAGTGAGCCGAAGCCAAATGCGAATTCGAAGAAATTAATGAGCGATCTGTGAATGGAACTGAGGAATCAACAACTTGTAATTGTAAACAACAAAACAAAATATCAGCTGATTCTGATAACATTTTAAAACAAAACCAAAATATTTTTATTCCCAAATGAGAAAAACAGCTCCATTCTATAATAATTGATTTAATGTATAATGAAATTTTAAGCGTGTATCTCTGAAAAATATGGTACAAAATAGCACCTATTTTTTTAAGAACAGCCTTAACAGATCCTGAACTTCCTTATCCTTTTAAATACTGCCAAGTAGAATGAAAAAATTGATTTTAATTTTCAATTTTGTGTACCTAGGATACACAAAATAATCGGATACAGAAACATATGTATAAAGAGAGCATACTGTAAATACAGCTGGAGGGGAAGGGGGCCTCAAAATGAATTGCGCCGCGGGCCTCTGAAACTCCAAATCCGCCACTGCCTACAGTAAATCCAGTACTTAAAGGTGATCATAAACCGAGCCCTGCCTTGTAATCTCCAAACAAGATAAAATGTAGCTAGGGAGAGATCTGTGCGGAAGAACATTTAGTTCAGAGTTCGGACTGTTTAGCACCTTTGACAAAAGCCATTGATAATAGATGACCACTAAGGAAACAGTTAAGAGCAGTTTGATCTCGTCTACTGCTGCCCCTAACCAGGGAACCATCAGAGTCTTACTCTGATACCATGCGTGCACAGGTGGGACCATTTCAAGGCAGCATGAGAAACCTTGGATGAATTATCCATGGATGGATGGGGTAAAGAACAGTTTCTGTGGTCAGGGACCTGGGGCACCGTCTGACTTAGCTCCGATGCCTACAGACCTTATCTGAGCATAGTGGAGTGGCCTTCACGTCTGGGTGGCCATACCAGATGAATACACTCCCGACGTTCTTCATCCACTCCACCCAGGTACACCCCCTCGCGGCTATAAGAGTACACTCTGAGGCGGTCTGCAGGACTTGAAGGGGCAATAAGCGTTTCTATACAGAAGCAAGGCATACGCCAATATTTTGATTATAGAAGATAAATGATTTAAAACAAACTCACTTCTAACTTGGAAACCCATTCCACAGCTTTGGTTTTTGGCCGGGACACGACACTCGCTCCAGGAACTCGTATTCCACTGGTAAGCTGGCTTGGCGTTGCTCCTCTGTCTCAGGCAGACGGTTTCTAGAGCTTTTGTGCACAGTCTTTCTTCCAAGAGGGCTCCCGGGCATGGTTTACCGCCATATTTGGGAGACTGAATCACAAACCGATGCTTGTATTGGATGGCATCTACAAATAAAAGATGAAAACAGAGATTTCTAATGTACGTACATTTTTACTGATCGGCCAGATTTCTCAAAAGATGGTCGATATTTTTGACGATTTCTAATGGTTCATTTAAAAAGATAAATATAAAAAGCATACTGAATTTACTACCAAAAGGTATAATCGTTGTGAAGATTTAGGCATTTGTCATGTACCAAATTTTGGTCGGATCAGATTTCCGGTCCCTTATTTGAGAAACTCTGCCATCAGTGATATGGATTTAAACGTTACATTCAAATCTCCTAGATTATCTCATAGATTTAAATTCCACGTTAAGTTTTCATGATATGAATGAACGGAACTATTACCGCTGTAATCCATGTTCACTATGAAGGAGAATAAGGAAATAAGTCTACTGCCTCAAATTAATTTTTTTTCAATGAATTCATTGAGTATTCGGATGAAAAAAGGGACAGACAACACCCCTCCCCCCAGGAAACGAGCCTGTTGCCTGAAGAGCATGCTAATATGATCATTGACAGCAAAGCTTCATGGCAACTATATCGAAAGATAATCATGTTTGCTCAAAGCTTTGGACAATAAGTTCTCTTACTTCTCTACCTTAATCTTTATTTTTTTAATGTGCGAGTATTAATACGAAACAAAGTACAGAAAAAACCAGGCAACTTGTATGATGCCTGACCGGCATGCTAATGTCCACTGATGCTAATGTCATGACAACTATTCCTCTATCCTAATTTTTAATTTTTTTTATTGATTGAGTATTGATATGAAACAAAGTACAGACAAAACCAGGCAACGGGTATGCTGCCTGACCGGCATGCTAATGTCCACTGATGCTACTGTCATGACAACTATTCCTCTACCCTAATCTTTATTTTTTTATTGATTGAGTACTAGAATGAAACAAGGGACAGAAAAAAAAACCAGACAACGATAATGCTATCTGACCGGTAATCTAATGTCCGCTGATGATAACGTCATAGCAACTATATCGAAAGATGATCATGTTTGTACACAACTTTTGGCAATAAATTCTTTAATTTCTTTAACTCAATCTTTTTTTCATAGTACATCAGAGGTTGAATAAAAAAATATCTGTCCTCGTAGACTGAATAATTTATAGCAGTTTCGACAGCTGCAATCTGTGCTATAAAGCCAGATAAGTAGTTTTTAATGGTGCAAGTGTCGAAATTAAGTATATTTTACTACAAGTGGTTTAAAATAAGGACTAAAAATCGTGCAAAATATACCTTGTTGTAAAACCTCTCTAATTAAGTTAATTATTTTTAATATCGGAAATTAATTTAATATTTTAACTTCGCTGACAGAAAAAAAGTTAAAAATTTGATTTCTCCCTTAATTTATATAAATCAACATTATAATTTAAGTTCTACCTGTGTAGGATTATAAACGATGCTTAAAAGAATGCTATCTTAAAGCAATGCTAAAACTCAAATGAATATTTTTATGAGAGCAATATTCCTGTTATGTGAATTCGCTAAAATGGCGAGAGTCACGTGTATGAAATGCTAGAATTCTCTGTTAGACAACGAGGCAAATCTACTTGCAATAATCTGCAGGACCACAATGCTCACCTCCCACAATCCATCATATACTTCTGCCAAAACTATTATTGATGGGCTTGATGAATCCAATTTTTCCTGGAGGATAATATTTAATTCATAAACTTGGATATTCATAATACTTTTAGGCACTATTTAATGTAACATTTCATTTAGTCCAAAGAAATAAATATCTCGTGACAGTAACGTTTCTTCGGTTTCTTTAGAAAATCGCCAACAATAAAAGATATTTTACAATGTTAAGGTATATTTCTGCCGGTGTCCTGGCATAGTGGTAGCTCGTCTTCCTCGTGTGCTGGGAGTCCCGGTTCAGGCATGGTTGTTCTTCTGTGTATTATCTGTGAGATGTGTGACGTGCACCCCTGTAAAAAAGGGCTGTGCAAGCAAATGTGGCATAGCTAAGTCGTACTCTTGGCCCTAGTTGGAGCGACTACAAAAATAAAAGGCGCTCTTTTCGGCTTAAATCTGCCGCTGTGTCAGCTGGGGGCTTGTCTAAGTACTAGGCAAGTGCCATAAGTAACAACAACAGGTAGATTTCTGTGTTATTTTCTTGGATATCATTTGAAAACTTAATTCTGCTTTTGAACATGGATAAGTATTTTTATTAACTACATTTTAAGATTTTTAAAAATGTATCCTAAACAAATGCATAATTAATTATAATTTTGAAATAAGGTCATTATAATATTTATTGATGACAATTAGAATCATGCACAAAAATTTTAAAACAATTATTTTTTAGGATTTTTAATTAATTATTTTAATATTTTAAATTTATTAACTTGAATTAAATTTTATTTAAATTATTTTTGTTATATTTTTGCTGTTATGCCAACGATTACAGCTAAAAAATAATCTAATATCACAATGTAGCACATTTTTACCAATAATAAAGTAACATATATATTTTAATACACTATTTTGTCTGATAATATACTAATAGCTCGTACATGCAAAGTTAATAAAATAATTGTGAGTATCATTTTTGTATTTATAACTTATTGATAAATTTTTGACCTTTGTGATTACTATTCCTTAATTAAAAACATTTGCGTAATATCATGAATTGCAAATATTATTAAAACAAGTTATTGTTGAATTTCACTTGAACATACCTCGGTCACAATCAGCTTCACAAGGAGACCAGTCCGAAAAATTCGTCATAGCGCAATCTAGCGGGCAAGGCAAATGGCAGTTTTTCTGAGTATCTGGTTTTTGTAGATATTTGCACCTATAGAGAAAGTGAAATGACATGCTGTCTTTCAATCAACCATTTCACCGGAATGCACATTTGTTTCGTAAACAGAAACATTTATTGACACGCTTAACACATTTTAGTAAGAAATGAATTAGATTATAATTTTGATTTATATTTTTTGAAGTGAAAATAAAACAATGATGTAATATGTAATTATAAATTTTAGGGTTTTTGAAAGGCGGTTAAAAATCTTATTCATAAATGTACTTAGGTCATGAAATTAGAGAAACACATGCATAAATATATTAAATAAATCTTTAAAAATACAATCTTCAAACTAAAGGTTTTTTTCTCCCAAAGAAGAATACAAGAAGAATACAAAATACAATACAAGAAGAATCAAAAATGGTAAAATGTATTAGACAGTCAATCTTTATTGCCAAATTTGAAGTCGTCGCCAATAAGTTTTTACAAAGCCAACTATGGCAATCCGGCAATAGTGTAATCCGTTGATCTTTATCGCCAAATATAAATCCATCGCCAATGAGTTACTAAACCGTTGGCGAAGACGGTCTAATACGTAAGTACCGACGTGGATTTTTTTGTGTACTTAAAATGTTCAGATATGGAATATGATTATGTCACTGTACATTATGATTTTCTTTCGTCCATTTTCGTTGTACTCCAGACCTTCTTCACTCTAATTTTTATCACTTATTGTTATGTTTTATGTCTGTGTATTTTGTCTCTTGTATGTTTGTTTCCAACAATGTAATAGCAACTGTGTAATTTGTTTTTTTAAATAAAGTCCACCTACATTATACCAAACCGGAAAGGGGCCATTTGAGCCCCAGAAACGGAGGTGCGGTGTGGTGTTAAGTGTTAATATGACTATGTCTTAGAACAGCAAATTACGCATTATAAATAGCACTTTCTTAACTTTGTTATAAATAATGAAGCATTGATTTCTGAGATTTTTCGTTTTCTGAAACAAGAATTTAGAATGTAGTGAATAATTTTTTTCAGTTGGTTTAATCCATGTTAGATGAATTTTCTTAGTAATTCTTGAATGATGTTCTCAAAAAGGTTTCGCGGTATTTAATAATTCAATTGAAAAGAGTCCTTGGTAAAGATTTTAAGATAAACAAAAGCTCCATGTTTCGCTATGTTCAAACATTAACTGTGACCATAAATCTGTTAGGCTAATCTACACCAGCTTTTCTGTAAATGCCCCTTTTTCATAAAAAGCCAAATTTGAAGATTTTGATGGTGCACAGCTCAAAAAAATATATAGGATTCTTGTGTTGTAAATTTAAATTTGATAAAATTCACATCACCATTTGTAATGAAGCCATTTTCAAAGAAAAATGGCAATAGCTATAATAATACAATACAATTTAGCAAATACATAAATAAATGAAAAACGATTTTGCGTTTATTGAATTAAAAAAAACCTTAAATAATACTATTTGAATAGTATTTTGTGCATAAAAATACTTTGCAAAAATTCTTTACTTTGAACTTACAAAATATAAAAGCATTTTCATGAATAATTTTTTGAGCATAAAAATACTTCACAAAATTTGTTTACTTTGAACTTACAAAATATAAAAGCATTTTCATGAATAATATTTTGAGCATAAAAATAGTTTACAAAATTTGATTACTTTGAATTTATAAAATTAAAAAAAAATTGCTTTTAATAATAACATTTTGAGCCTAAAATTAACTTTCAATTATTTTTTTTACTTTGAATTTATAAATAATAATAACCACTCTCATAAAATAATATGAAACTGTTGTACAGAAGAGATAATTTCAAATGGTCTTACCTGTGATCTTTGATAATTCCATTTTCTCCTACGCAAGCCACTTCCCTTCTCTGTATTCCTGGTCCACATGACCTTCCGCCCCCCTGAAGAGGCAGACAAGGACCCCAGTCTTCTGCCACCCAACGGATGGGGGTGCAGAGAAAGGAATTACAGGTGTCTTTTTCTTCGGTTAGAGCCCAGCAAGGTCGACCTGCCAATAGACAAGAAATTGTAAGTTTTTAAATCAATGCTTAAAAAAATGCTAAAAGTCATAAGTTGGAACACTTTTTTTCTGATTAGAAAGGTATTTATCTGCAAATGAAATTGTTAACCGAAGAGAAAAGGATTTGATAACTTGGGTTTAACTTATAAATTTAAACTCAATAAATTTATAAGAAGTCGTCTGAGATTCATGGTGAAATTCAAACTTTGGAGCTTGCTATTTTAAAAGACAATATGGCTGTTTTTGAACAAGACGTTTTTGTGCATAAATATACAGACAAATGCAAGTAAAGGATGGGAATTACGCATGAAAAAAATTATTAGCTTAGAAAATAATTCTATGGCATTTTTGAAGTAAAAATATTACAAGATCATATCTCATATTCAGATAAATACGATATAATTCACATACGAGACAGTTTAAAAATACATAAACGGCTGATGAAAAATTGTTTCTTACCCGTTCCTGCGATAGCAAGAAACGTCCTGTTTCGCGAACGTAATCCTTCATCTTTAGCAGTGCATGGAAGAGAACACGATGTCCAGTCGGACCATTCGGACAGCACACAGTCATCGGGACAGGGAATCCGACAGAATTCGCTTACAAAGGCGTGGTGGTGACGATCACATACATAATCGTCCAAATGAGCCTTTAAAATAACAGATATACAGAAAAAAGTATAAGTATTGTACTGTATTGAAATAAATATATAAATATTGTATTGTAATGAAATAATTGCATAAATATTGTCTAGTATTGGAATGATTACATAAATATTATATTGTATTGAAATAATTGCTTAAATATTCCATTGTATTGAAATAATTACTTAAATATTAAATTGTATGAAATAAGTGCATAAATAAAGTATTGTATTGAAATAATTACATAGGTATTGTATTGTATGGAAATAATTGCATAAATATTGTATTGTATGGAAATAATTGCATAAATATTGTAATGTATTTAAATAATTATATAAATATCGTATTCTATTGAAAAAATAATTTAAATAAAATATTTAATTTACTTTTTAAAATGCGCTAAAAACTATAAAAGGATACCATTAATCTAAGAGACGGCAACCAATTGAAATGGAAGGACCAAAAGCAACAATTTGCAACATTTTTAAGTTTTTCAAGAGTTACTAAAAATTCTCGATTTAATATTATAGTAATTGCTTATATATGTTTGATTTTTGAATTAAAAAGAACGGTTTTAAATATGGAATAATCTATTAATATAAAAACACAAATATCGATAGTTACATCAATGGGGACATTGGCTTTGAATGTCCTTCGAAAGTTTGATTAAATCTGTCTTATAGCTTGTTGTTTTAAGTTTCAAATAAGACTCTAACTTTTATTTATTAGTTGACTTCTAAATTTATTTTTTATTATATTCATGTGAGAGAACGCTTGTTCTGACGCCACCAGAATATCGTCAGTATTCCATATTTCAACTTCTTCATATCACCGTAGCATTCTAGAAGACTATTCCATGCGTCGAATATGGTTTAAAGCGCGGAATTTCTTTTAAAGCTGTCCAATTGTGCTGCACGATTGGCATGCATTTCTGGACCACCAACTCTACCAACTTGCTCCTTCGTTCTGTGAACTTTCCTCTCCACAAGTCTTTGATTTTCAAATCTAGCAATTGAGTTGGAAGAGATCCAGCATCAATTTCAAACGGCTTAATGGTAACAACATTTGCATTTGTGTTGAGAGGATTTACTATGAATGCAAGAGTACTTTTCCTTGTTTTGAATAGTTCGAATCTCTCAACAAACTGATCTTTCATGTTTTGTAAAGTTATCCTGAAGCAATTCGTGTCAGTAGTTGCATTGGTCTTCTTCTGTACAGCCGACAACCCCGCCACCACTGAACGCAGCAGTATCGGCAATATTTGTAGTGGTCGACTGTTGTCTTTTATCAATGTCCATCCTTACATTGACCGAATCTGTCAAAGTGATATTCTCTTCGAGATAATTGGTCCCAAAAGTGGTCAAAAATTGACCTCTACAAACTTTCAAACAGTTGGCAAAAAACTGACAATTTTAGACATCATGTCCTTCAGAGTCCTAAGATTACTTGATTACCATCAGTACTGAACTCGAGTCATTATTTTCAACTTGCAGATGTTTTCTGTGTTCTGTGCATTCCTTTGAATAGGGGTAAGCAGTACCGATTCCTCCACAAATGCATTTATTTTCCTTCATTATTCCAAATCTTGTATTTGCATTGGTCTCACCACAATATTGCTTCAGATTTTTAAAAAGAAGTAATTTATTGCTCTCCAAGTTTTAAATAAATATAAATATTTTTTTTCGAACCAAACCACTTTGTCAAGAAAGACTTAGGGTCCTTGAAATTTTAGATTTAGTTCATTTAGTTTCATTGTAGTATCTACTATAATGATGAATTTTTGTAACCATTTGTATTTTTACAATTCGGGATGTTCAGCGTTTTTTCATTGAGGAATATTTTTATTTTACTTAAGCACAAAACAAAACGTTGCGATACATTACCGCTGGAAACACAACAGCAAAGCAATAATCAATCAATTGTGCACAAGTTGGTCAGAAAACTGGCTATCTATTTCTTCAAGGAAAATTTTAAACTGGCTAAGATAGAGTGCTTGTGTCAAGATGCTGTTAATAATTTTAACAATCAATTTCTTGACCTCAACTATTTCGGCCGGAAATGTTTGGGCACAAAGTGCATTTTGATGAATTGTGCAGTATATTTTAAAAATTTTACTTAGCTATCTAAAAAGTCAAACAATTTGTTGTTGTTACTTATGGCGTTTCCCATGGACAAGCCCCGCTGATACATCAGCAGATTTTAAGCCGGTGATATACGTCTCTTGTTTTACAAGTAGCGTCATCTAGGGCCAAGAGTACGACTTAGCTACACACATGCCACAACCCTTTTTAGGGGGCGAACTTCTTTCATGCATATTCATTCACTCATCTCAGATCGCAATTTCGATCTGGAACAGAGAACGATAACCTCTGACCCAGTACCCCCAGTGGTATTACTCTCGACATGGAAGACTTTGCGAGCTCGAACAGATTTTATGAGCGCCAGTAGCCACACACTCGAGGAATCTTTTGGCCATTGAGTACCTTAGGTGTACGAGTCCATCGCTCTACCAACCAGGCTATCCCAGCTCCCCAGGCAAACAATTTATTTACCATTATTACTTTGTTAACACGATCCCAAGATATGCAATCCCATTCAGTTACTGATTTTATACTATTATACGTGTAGATACCTTTGAGGAGATAATTCGCTTCTAAATCAACAAGGAAATCAATAAATCAACCAATCAACAAGCGAATCAATCAATCTTCTTGAAACAATTAAAGAATATATGCTCAAAAACCACGAGTTAATAAATTAACACACATGCTAAGTAAGGTCGACCGCATTAACAGAATGTAACTGACTGGCACCACGTCTATTCATGCTGTCTACACTCTATACCAGTGTTTCCCAACGTGGGGCTCACGCCCCAAGGGGGGGTGTCGCTCAGAGGGACAATTTGAAAATGAACTTGACACAACTTTAACCCTAATTTTGAGAAAAAAAACTAACCAAATTGGAACCTTACATAAAATCTCTGTGCAGCAAGCATCAAGCAAAAGGATCTCACTAAATTAAAAACGCAAATTAATATTAAAAAATCAGTATTAAGGTTATTTGGAATCTGAATTTCAGTTTTTCATTATATGTTTTGAAATTTTACTCACTGTGTTTTGTTACCAATTTCATAGTGATTTATTCCTAAAAATGGATTATTTATGTTTCTTAAGTGAACAAATCAATTTTTAATGTTAAATATTATGTATGTTACATGGGAGGGGGGGAGCGTGAAAACTTTAGAAAAGTTAAAGTGGGGCATGGGAAACACTGCTCTATTCGGTGGCTGTTTGAGTGCGACAGAAATGAAATGCAATTGGCTGAAAGCTAAGCATGGTCACGGAGTCTCATCTCTAAGAATAAAACAATAGTTCAAATTTTCTTAATATGATCGTGTTTAGCATAGCTATTTGAAATTAACGGATATGTTAATAGAAGCTATTGCGAGATTAGGTACTTAAAAATATATTTTCTTATTTCTTAAGGGTTTTGACAGTAAATTATTAATTTTTCACATGGAACTGGAGAGCTACAACTTAATATAGGAAGAGCCACAGGTTGCCGACCCCTACCCTAATACTATACAGAAATATGCAATTGAAGATTTTTAAATGTCCCAATCACAAGTTTCGAAGAAAACTTGTATAGAATTAAAGAAATCATTTCGTGACTTTCAGTCTTTTTAAAAACTTGGCACATTAAAAAAAATGTTTCATATAAATAATTATGTTCTGTTTTTCTTGTTTTTGCGTAATTGAAATTTTGGAATTGATTTTAAACAAACTTCTCTATGACCACCTGATGGCATGATTCGTATATAATAAACAGGAAAGCAAGTTAATATAGAATAGCTATGCAATAATGAATTATGCTGCTCGGGGAATCCTACATAGTTTTAATTTCTCAATGAGCTAGCGATTTGCAATGATGGCATCTGTCGATTAGTAATGAAACTTTTGCAAAATTTGTTCCGAGCAAACAAACAAATAGAGAGCCAAGAAAAGGAATTGATAATTCATTGTTATCCAGTTTCAAGATGTGTATAAAGATTCAACTCTCTAATTCATACAAAAGATAGTTTAAAATTTATCGAAGCATTTGCACTAAAGAGACAAAGAAAGAGTGAAGAGTTTAGTTATATTAGCATCCCATTATAAAGAAATATTAGGACTATTTTGGGATGGATTTCGCAATTTTGAACTACGGTCAGATAACTAGAACGACACCTGAGCTGGCACCCTCTCTCCACACAACACCGCACCAGTGGGAGGACATTTGAGTTTGATGGATTTAACATGCAACAGACTCCTTAACGCGACGGTTCGGTGGAATCGGGCATCGAACCCGAAACCCTACGGTTCACGAGCCGAGACCTTACCACCAGGCCACAACAAACAATCAAGAAAACGAGCTTATCAAAACGCACTAAAATAATTTAAACGGCTCAAAAATATTTCGATAAAAATGCATTTAATTAACAACGAACATAGGACGCATCAATTTTCAACAATAAAGCTATTTTCAAATTGTTACAAAATAATCTAAAGGAATCATGTTGTTGTTACTTATGGCACTTGCCATGAACAAGTCCCGCTGATCTTATATGTCACCTGTAGCGTTTATTTTAAGTTTTGTTAGAGACAATCACACATGTTCTATGTATGATCTCTTAGTCACATCACACACATGAAACTGGTAATCCATTTCCGCCCAAACGCTTACTTAGGCCCCGATTATTATTATTATTATTTTGCACAAGCCATATTTGGCTAAGCTGTGACACACATTTGATTAAAAACATAAAACCATCTATATAAAATTCTTAAAAATAAAAAATTATTAAAAAAACAATAATAAATAAATAAATATAAAAAATACAATAAATAAATAAATATAAAAAATAAATAATGAAACTTAAATATAAAAAATACCCTTAAATATAAAAACATGTATGTTGTGACTAATGGCTTTTGCTGTGGGCAAGCCTCCGCTGATACGATCAGCATATTTTAAACCGGAGATATACGTCTCTTGTCTTACAAATAGCGCCATCTGGGGCCAAGAGTACGACTTAGCTACACGCACGTCACAACCCTTTTTAGGGGGGCGAACTTCATTCATGCAAATTCATTCATTCATCTCAGATCGTGATTTAGATATGGAACAGAGAACGATCACCTCTGACCCAGTACCCCCAGTGATATTACTCACGACATGGAGGACTTTGCGATCACGAACAGATTTAATGAGCGCCTGCCGCCTCACACTCGGGGAAATCTTTTGGTCGGTGAGTTTCGAAATCTTAAACTAAAGAGTACGAGTTCAACGCTCTATCAAAGAGGCCATCCCGGCCATAAAAAGAATCCTAAAAATTCTTAAATCAAAGTTTTTCACGTGGATATCTGGTTAAATAATACCTGATCAACAGCCAAAGAAAGATTTTAAAAACATATTCAAAAGCTGTATGCAAACTTACACCACTCAGCTTGACACATGTCTTGTTTCTTGTGCGATTTCCTGGGCCACAGGTGGCTTGAGGGTCTTGAAGCGTGCAGTTCCCCCAACTGCCATACTGCCAGTTGAACAGCTCGATCTCAAAACAGGCGTCTCTTTCTTGCAAGTGCGGACATGGACGTCCCCCATTACTCGGGCTCACCGTGATGCTGCGTTCGCGTATCCTGTAACCTAGAAAAGAAAGATATATCTATAAAATTCAGTAATATACGCAATTTATTGTTTAGCAGCAGAAAATAAGGAATGAACTATAAAATTCAGTAATATATGCAATTTATTGTTTAGCAGCAGGAAAAAAGAAATGAACTATAAAATTCAGTAATATATGTAATTTATTGTTAGTAGCAGAGAATAAAGAATGAACTATACATTTCAGTAATAAATACAATATATTGTTTAGTAGCAGAGAATAAAGAACGATTAATAAAATTCAGAAATATATGCAGTTTATTGTTTAGCAGCAGAAAATAAAGAATGAACAATAAATTTCAGTAATATATGCAATTTATTTTTCAGCAGCAGAAAATAAAGAATGAACAATAAAATTCAGAAACGTATTCAATTTATTGTTTAACAGCCGTAAAAAAGTATATTGTTTAAAGATTTCGGTAATGATTTTAATTTCCAAATTTCATTAGTTTTTTTTTTCCTGTCACGCAGGCTTTAGAATATATTCTAACTAGCAGTTACCGCACGGCGTTTCAAATGGCATAGCATCCAAAAAGAAAAATTACCTTTAAACTTATAATTAGCCTCCACCTGATGTGACACAGGCATGTTACGCAATATCAAACAAACATAAAATATATATTAGGAAATGATCAAAAATAGCTAAGGAATTTTTTATAGCCCACATTCAGAAATATTTAGACTATTATAAAGATAAAAATAGGATATGTCCGTAGACAAAACACAGGCGATCATTTCGTTCCTCAGGAGATTCATTATGTCTCCGCAATTCGGTTGCAGTGCGATTTAAAGAAAGACGGTTATTTCGTTCATCCAAAGACTCTCCTTCCCTAAGTGTGGACATTATTTCTCTTATATTCGCTAACCGAACGTTTCTTTCCACTTCTTTTTCCTTATTATGCAACAAACAAAGCTTTTTGGCATTTAATGTGTTACCGTCAAGTTTGGATTTCCTTCTTTTCGGCATAATGAGATTTGAATCGCTGTCTAAAATAAGACGTAAACAAAGAAATGTATCGCATATGCATATCACAGCTCTTGCTATTTTCACCTGCGCAGTTCGAGGTTTTCGTACATGCACAGATAAGTTAAAATTGGAATTATAAACCAACTATTTTATTTTGATATGGCTTTAAGGTAGTAAAACCTTCCCTTATGACTGCTCTACAAAATGGTATAAATATCTCCAATATCCGTTCACTAACTCTCGTGTTTTGTGGTTCCAACATACAGACGCTTTCAGGAGACTCCATTTTATACTATTTATGTAAACACAGAATTAAAAAAATATTATCATTTGCTTAAAAAAACTCCCCCATCAAATTGAATTATTTTATGCTTTTCAATCTAAAATGATTTATTCATTCCTATAAATTTTATAGACATGAAATAGATTTTCCGTGAAAACTTCTAAAGAGTAGTGATACAATTTTTAAGCAGAAATTTTCAATAATTGACTAACAATAACATTCTGAAAATATAAAATAGTGTGTATTGTGCCTTTAAACACACAATCGTATAAATTTTTTATGCCCTTTTAGCAATAGATCGCAGACAGCTGCCTAATTAAAAATCCACCACTGCTCTCCGTTAGCAGGTTTCATCCTAACATTAAAGAAATACCTCAATTGTGGCTAAACGATTGCATACATAATTTCATCAATCTAACATATTTGAATTATTCGGTCCAAAAATGATAATACATACAATTCTAAAAATACCTTTTTCCAACTATTGGTTTCTAAAATTGACCAACTTATTCAAATATCATTTTTCAAACTATAATAATACTCTTTGCTTACTTTGAATGAAAATAAGTTGTTGTTGTTAATAATGGACAAGCTCGCTAACACAAATAAACACCCATGACCCATTACCATGACACTCACCCATGACTATTCAACTGTTTAGTCATACAAACCGCTTATTTAAGCCGAAAGGAGTGTCTGTTGTTTTAAGTAGCGCCAACTAGGGCCAAGAGTACGACTTAGCTACACACGCATCACAGTCGCTTGCACAACCCCTTTTTAAAAGGGAGGGATATATTTACATATCTCACAGATGGAACAGATGAATAACAACCATGCCCCAACCGGGAAGCCCAGATCAAGGGGAAGACGCGCTACCCCTGCTCCAGGACGTCGTAAAAAATAAGTATTCGATGCGAGTGTCTTTTCAAAACTTTCTTATATACTCCCCGCTAAAAGTGTTTTACCTTTCTTTCTCATAAAAATTATGGGGCTTGAGAAAGGCAATAAACATCACGACTGCTTAGAATCCAATTTTCAGATTCATTGGCATGAGCATTTTGTGCTTCGTAATAAAGCGAGGAAAACCCAGTATAAAATTTGAAAACTTTTTGGTCAACCAATTGGTACAGGAATTTGACACACAATTACAATTTTAGAATGAATATCTCATTGAAAAACTAATTGAATTAAGCACTGCATTTCTGAACTATCGCGTTTTCATGTATTTGAATCTACAGACAGATAGACGCTTAATTCTTTAAACACATTCATTCATTCAAAACTAAATAAGAATCTATACTTTAGTTACTAAACCAGTGTGGCCATTTTTATCTTTTAATTCTTTACGTGTTGTAGCTATTATGTTCATTTCTACTAAGATAGTCAATTTCTTACCTAAATCAATTTCTTTTAAATATATTTCATTTAAAATTAGTCAGGAATAAGAATGCGGTATGAACTCATGCTAAATTTCATCTATCTAGCTGAAAGTGGTTCTGAGTTAACGGATTCAAACACTGTAATTGTTTCATAAATGCATTGTTTCTTTATGAGAAAAAAATTCACATACATGTAAAATTTCAGAAACATAATTAAGCAACATTTTTTTGAAATCCAATCGCTGCGTTAATATGCACGCAAATGGGAAAATCAGCACATGATGAATTTAAAGAATAAATTGATTCAAAATTTGATTTTTAAAAAATTACATTTTAAATATTAAAACTATTTACCAGAATTTCATCTAATTCTTCATATTTTTTTAGTTATTTTAGTTCATTCGCTCTAAGACAGGTGAATGGATTTTATTCAAAATTAATTAGAAATATATAAAATGGATGTTTTTGATACTAAAAACAATCTTAAAATGGAGTTATTTAGAGCTTACAATACGTTTCTATTTTTACAATTCATATAAAAACAAGGAATGGTCTCCTCAAAATTTTCTTGCACAGTCTCCAATAAACTTGTCATGCCAGAAAACGACTAACCTCTATTGGCGAAGTAAATGCGAAATATCAACTTTTGGTATGAATCTAGAATTTTTATTGAATCTTTCATGCCATTCCTGACGATTTATAGCCCATTCTTGGCCCTTTGCAGTCCGAAAAATGATTAGATGCAAAATTATTCACCTAATACAAAGATTTGTTTATTGCTATGAAAAATAAATATACATAATTCTTTCAAGTCGAATTTCTTTTTAAAAAATTAATCTACATTTCTTAACCGTTATGTAGGCGTTTTTAACTATTAAATTTGAAAAAGGAATAAATAAAACGTGAAAATGATGCACAATCTTAAATGGTGCCTCAGAGGCACATCGGAGTGCGAAGGGTTAATAGTATCTAAAAATGAATGGAATCAGAGTTTTAGGCATGTTTTTCTCACCGATTGAAACCAACAATTTGACACAAAATGGACTTGAAGTCTTAAAGTCACAAACCAAATTTGACATATTTAAGTTATCGTGTTTTTCAATCATGATTTTTTTTCTTTTTGAAAGTATAAATCAACAAACAGTCAACTACATGTTGAATTTTCTACAAAATTTGCCTGGTATATACACAATAAATGTTAAATGTATTTACATAATTTTATCTATCTAGTTTTATAGTAATGAGGTTCACTTAGATTTGGACAGTTGTCCAGGCGGACTTCCCCTGAACGAAATTTAATCAAAATTTGACAGAAATCTGAAAAGTTGATTTGTTAAAAACAAATGAATTAAGACCGTATACAAAGTTTCAATTGTCTAGCTTAAAGTATTTTTAAGTTATTTTTGCCACACACAGACAGACATTTTCTAAAAATGAATTGCCGAACTCAGGACCTGACTTAGCCTAGTTGGGGCCTGGGGCAAACACTTCTTTGGGCCCTCCTCTCCTTTACTACTTTAGTAATGTATAACATAACATAACGCCATCCTGTTACCCCGGTGCTTATAACGCTAAGTTATCTAACCAGTTGGATGAGCACAAGATGGGAGAAAACAAGGGGGGGGGGGAGATTTGCACTTTTTTGCCGCGTTAAAGGGTGCTTGATACAACTCTCCTGTACCATTCTTCTTCGAGACTTCTTTCTGGCTTTCTCTTGTGCCAAGAGAGAGTGAGTAGGCATTCAGTGGCACAGTGAATTGGAGATCCTATTTCCCCGCAGCTACGGTAAGAATAGTTGGATAGATGGAATCCGTGTAGGTTATGTCGGGAAGCATATAAACTAACCTTACATAGATAGGAACCTTACAAAAATTTAAGCCCGCTGATTGGTGGGACTCATCCTACGTCAGGACCTGTGATGTCAACTGATATATTTGTGTACTAATAGCGATCCTTTGTTCTTTTTTTGACATAACTACTTAATACATATTATTTTTTCATTCTTTTTGAAATGTCTGTGTTTTCGGAGACTAAACTTCCAACTTCATTTTGTAATGAAGTTGAGTCATATGCACAGAATGTAATTACTATTCGCAGCGATGTGAAAAAATTAGAATTTTTAAGAGACAAAATAATATAATAATAAATTCCCATGTTTCTAACAACAAATATGTCTTCATGAGAGATTTAAAATAATTTGTATAATTTTTCCAAAATTTATTTTTCAGGAAAATTAAGCATTTAAAAACTTATCTTATTTTCAATTGGAAAAAAATCTGGTGCCAAATTTTTTAAGGCCATTTCTTTTTCTCAAATACGGAAGTTGAAAGGTAAGCCAACTTTCATTTACCAAAATTTTTTATTTTCATTCGGAAAAATTTCAAGGTTTTTTTAATGAATTCTAGTTTTTTTTTCCTTCTGAAATAAACTTTTTACAAGGAATTTTTTTAGACCAAACTTGCTACATAAGCGTTAATTTGGGGAAAATAATATAAATTATGTTGTGTTTTTTACAGATATAGCTCATGAATATTGAGCAGATAGAAAGCAACACAATTTGAAGCTTATAACAGTCGGCTATTCAATTTTTTTAAATTTGAATGTGTTTTTTTTAATTCACGCGTAAAAATTCTAGTTAGCTAATTTTTATAATAGAGGGCGCCATGGGTGTAATTTTCATTCGTTTCCAAAAGACGGATATTTATAAATGTTTGCAAGTGAATAAATTAAATGATACAAAGAAACATATTTTAATTGATGCAGATATATTTTTTGTTCACAATTTCTTGTTTATTTTAAATTCCAATTCGTGTTCGTCAATTTTCCGAATTTCGCTATTCATTTGTAGCATTCTTTTAAATTGTTCACATCACTGTGTCAAAAAATTTGGTTTGGAGTAAACGATTCCACTTCGTTATAAAATGGTCGGAAGATTTGTCTCCAAAAACAGAGAAATTTCATAAAGATTGAGAAAAAGAAACTGCATGAATTTCTTATGTCTAAGACCAGAGAAGCGCTGCGCTAATCTTTGAACATCACATTTCATGACGTAGGATGAGTCCAACCAATCAGCGGGCTTAAGTTTTTGTAAGGTTCCTATCAATGTAAGGTTAGTTTATATGCTGTCGGGAATGGGCCGTGTCCAGTGAAGAAAATGACATTCGCTCTGTCCCAGTTGGTAGCGTAGAGAGAAACTTTTGGTGTTATGTTATATGCGGAACGACCTGTTTCGCCTTCTTTCCATTCCTTTTACCATCTTGTCATCATCTCGGTTTGGAGGATGTTCTTCAGATGAGATCTTGGAAGCTCCATTAAATTCCGATCTTCATTCGCACTAGCCGCCGCTTAGTAATGCAGAACATTCATTAAGGAAGGAAATGTAAAATAAAATTTCTATTCGATATGCCCCCTCCCCCCAGTTATGTGGGGGCACACGGGGCAATTGTCCCGTATGCCCCTGCCTTAGTCAGGCCCTGGTCGAACTCACTAAGATCTAAAATATGCAGATTCATCAAAATCTTGAGTTCAAATGTTTTTATGATTATTTCTAAACTTTCTCTTCATTACGTATGCAAGAAAGTAAAATGTAAAAAGGCTTTTTTTAAAACAATAACTCAAGTTTAAAAAAACTCTTCCAACTCCTAGTTAGATTTTTAACGCTTTAAACTATATAACAAAAATTGTTGAGGGAGGAGGAATCCTCAGTTTATCTCTTTTTTCCCAATGCAGATTACACGTTAAATGGTCCAAATTTTTATACCTTACTCCGCAAACCTTTACTGAAATACACATTTTATTACCATAAATAAAACTTCCCAAGTTCTCTCTTTAGCCATAAATAACTTTCGCAATAAAAATCCAAAAAGACACCACGGTTCAGAATACTACCCATTCACCAAGAACCCTATAAACTTTCACCTCTCGTTCTTTCTTTCCTCCACTTCCGACAATCAGCTGCGTAGCGCACAAATCAACCGTCCGATTGGATCCTAATTTCCTCTGTGTTCGCGGGAATTTATGGCCCTGCCCATTCGGCGCGTCGAAACGGTTTGGCGATTAATCTGCCCGCCAAAAACAAGCGACGCAACGCCACTTAATCACGTAACCGCAATTTTACAGCGACATAAATTGAGTCCGAATGGTGATACGAGAGCGAAGCTTGGAGAAAAATGATTTTCGGCTCCAGTGGCGTCGCTTTCGGTGGAAGTGAGTTTGAAGAAATGTTTAAATACGTTCCCGTTGCAATTAATGTAAATAAATGGGCCACGGCGGGTTGGGAAACTTAAACAGCGTTTTCATGTTAGCAGGTGAGTTGTGGCAAATGATGATTAAGGGATGGTGTCACAGCCAGAGAAAGTGCGTGAGAGGGTCTCTCAAATGCCATTGAAGTTATTTTTCTTAATTAGTGAGCCCGCTCTGAAATATGCACGCCAACGTTTGACAAGTCCTTTTGCGTGTTGAGAACTTGTTAATAAAAGGTGTACAGAATAATGGAACGTGCAATAAAGCGCCAACGGAGTTGAATCTTTTATTTCCTCTGAAATAGCGGTAAATGTCGTTTTTCATTTTCTGTTATTGATTATCAGGAGTGGGAGTAGTATAATGGAACAAGGCATTTTTTTAGTCGCCTGTAGAGAAAATTCCAAAGCAACACATATATCAGTAGAGTGAAACAATTCCCGAAGAATTAATAAATTTGGGGTATCTTGTGTACAGACAATGTGGAACTGCTGTACCGCCATCTTCTTTTATTGCATAAATATAGCCACAAATTTGTTTGCTTTTTGAGGTTAAGGTTGCATTTATCAACAATTCAAGTAAAGTTTCATTTATAAACAATTCAAAGTACTTTTTCTTCTGGGGTGTCTTGTGTACAAACACTGTGGAACTGTTGTACCACCGTCTTCTATTACTGCACAAATATAGTCACAAATCTGTTTTGATTTTTGAGGTTAAAGTTGCATTTATCAACAATTCAAAGTATTTTTTCTTGTGGGATGTTTTATGTACAGACCCTGTACATAACCACCATCTTCTTTTACTGCATAAATATAATCACAAATTTGTTTGGTTTTTGAGGTTAAAGTTGCACTTATCAACAATTGAAGTAAAACTTGCATTTACCAACAATTCAAGTAAAGTTGCATTTATAAACAATAAAAGTAAAGCTGCATTTA
>JAOUZG010000678.1:3755441-3771631 GCA_026289955.1 Argiope argentata | reverse complement strand
TTCAAGTAAAGTTGCATTTATAAACAATAAAAGTAAAGCTGCATTTATCAACAATTCAAAGCACTTTATCTTGTGAGCTGTCTTGTGTCCAGTCAGCTGTGGAAATGCTAAACCGCCATCTTCTTTTAGTTATTAAATATAGACACAAATTTGTTTGTTTTTTTAAGGTTAAAGTTGCATTTATCAACAATTTAAAATATTTTTTCTTGTGGGATGTTTTATGTGCAGACCCTGTGGAACTTCTAAACCGCCTTCTCCTCTTACTGCACGAATATAATCACAAATGTGTTTGGTTTTTGAGGTTAAAGTTGCATTTATCAACAATTCAAAGTATAAACAATTCAAGTAAAGTTGAATTTACCAACAATTCAAATAAAGTTGCATTTATAAACAATAAAAGTAAAGCTGCATTTATCAACAGTAAAAGTAAAGTTGCATTCATAAACAATAAATGTAAAGTTGCATTCATAAACAATAAAAGTAAAATTGCATTCATAAACAATAAATGTAAAGTTGCATTTATCAATAATTCAAAGTACTTCTCCTTGCGGGGTGTCTTGTGTACAGACACTGTGGAATTGCTAAACACCGTCTTCTTTTAGTGATTAAATATAGACACAAATTTGTTTGGTTTTTGAGGTTAAGGTTGGATTTATCAACAATTCAAGGTACTTTTTCCTGTGGGGAGTCATGAGTAGACACTGTGGAACTGCTAAACCGCCGTCTTCGTTTAGACATTACATTATTCCTTTGTAAGAGGAAAGTAAATCCTTTTAAAGTTGCCATATTCTCTCGGTCAATCAGTAACAAAACATTCATTTTCATCGTATGACTCTGTTAAATATAGATACAATACATTACCAAATATGTTATAAGCTGTGATTTGAACGTTTTTAGTTGACGAAAAATCTTTAATAAGCAGAAACTGAGCACAATTTTTAAAACTAAATAAAGAATAAACGGGTGGAGAGGCCACCACAAAACTTCCCCGTCTACTATCTAATAAAAATAGCTTTGTATTTCAGACACGATTTTTCCAGACACTATTGAATGCAAAATTTGACACAGGAATGCAATTATTGTATTTTCATAAATTTAAATCATTGCATTTTTGAACTATCGCGTTCGCAATATTTTAAAAATAAAAATCAACAGACATCCAATCTTTCATTGAATTTAGTTACAAATTTGTCCCGTGTCTGCAATATATACGAGAAATATGTTTATTAATATTATCCAGGCAACTATCTTCGTTTTTGTAGTTATCGTGTTAACTTATATCCGAATAGGCAGACAGATATGCAAGATTTCCTTTGAACATAAATTGTAAACAATATTAAGAAATAGCTGTTAAAAAGAAAGAGGTATAAATGTATACAAAGTACTAATACAAATACTATATACAAAGTAAGCTCTTGGTAACCCAAAAGCAAATAACATATATTCAAAATTATAGTTCCCATATACAATATAGACGTCAGATAATTAATGTCAAAGGAAAGAGTAAGTTCAATCATGCCCCGCGGATTCCGACTGCATAAGATTATTGTTAATTTTGGAAGCACTTGCTCTTAAGAGAGTTTTAATAGCGATTTGATGTCCAAATTTCTCCAGCATAATTGCCATGTTGAGCGGGTATTTTCCCATGATTCACATTCCTGTATAATATGTTGAATGGTTCTAGAAGATTTGTTATATATTCACTTATCAGATTTTCCAAATAATCTAGCTTGGTGAGCTTTAAACATTCCACGACCAGTTATGAGCTTCTGAGGGTATGGACCCCTAGCTCAGGCACATCTCAAACCCATTTTACGGGGTGGACTTCATTCATGCAATTCACTCATTCATTCATAGATCGTAATTTAGCTCCGAAACATAGAACGATCACATCTGACCTAGTACCCCCCCCCCTAGTGATATTACTCTCTATATGGTGGACTTTTTGACCACGGCAGATTTAACCTGCGCCAGCCACAACATACACGGAGAGTGTTCGGCTGGCGGATTCAAACTCGCAGCCCAAGGGATGCGAATCCAATCCTCTACCAACCAGGCTATCCCGGCATATTATTGCTGAGTTAGTATAAATAATCGAAGAATAAAATTTGTTGACCTTGTGAATAAGATTTGTCTTGATTTTACGAATAATTTGAAGATAAATTCAATAATCATAAGAAACAACCAGCAAAATTGGTTTCAAAACGTTTTCGCATACTCTCTAATAGTGTTATCTCAGAGAATGCCTTACATAAAATTTGACACAGCACTACAATTGTAATCAGAGAATCTCGTACCAAATTTGATTTATTTAAATCATTGCGTGTTAGATTTAGCACGTTTATATGTTTCTGAAAGTACAGACAACACACGGTTAATCCCTCATTGGATTAGGCCCAAAATTTAAAACAAAGTGTCCAGACAATAGATGTTAATTTTGTGTATTGAATTTTATTCCCCCAAGAACTCTCCACTTTTTAGTCATAGTGTTTACTTATATTCGAACATTCAAACTTCTTCTCAACAGGTTTATTGTAAAATTTGATGGATATTATGAAAAATAGTAATTCTTACACAGGAGTGATAAAATAAAAAAGATGCAGACTTTATTGTCTATGAAAACGCTTATTAAATATTCGCAACTCCAGCTACAAAAATTCACAGCGAATAAACTTTACTTAATCCGTTAATTTCAAACGACAGCGAAGCTATAGATCGCCCGGCACCGAGAGAAGACGGTCTCTCAAGTTCAGCAGACTATTTAACTTGCTCTCCGAACTCAACCAACTTCGCCCCTTTAAGGCGGGTCTTAAATAGCGTCTCAGTGAAAAGGGCGGGGCAACCTTAGAAAGCGCTCGTTTGTTCCCTGCAAGTCTAAAAAATTCTCTAATGTTCTTAAAGAACAAATCGTTATTTCTTAGCTTCTATTACATATTTTAGTGTGCAGCAAAAGCCGTTAGCAGCCTCATTATGCCAAATCGGCCTATATCGCCAAATCGGTCAAATATAGCGATCTTTTTATAAATTCTCTTCGAACGCACGATACTATTACAATTAATTTTATAGAATTAAACTATTTACAAATATTCACAATATTTACCCAACAATTCAGAAATATTTACAATATTTACCCAGCAATTCAGAAATATTTACAATATTTACTCAACAATTCAGAAAAATATAAAATATTTAACCTAACATTCAGAAAAATATTCAATATTTCCCAACCATTCAGAAATATTTACAATATTTACACAGCCATTCAGAAATATTCACAATATTTGCCCACCAAATCAGAAATATTTACAATATTTACCCAAAAATTAATAAATATTTACAATATTTACCCAACAATTCAGAAATATATACAATATTTACATTTAAATTACATAAAATTCATAACAATATCTACAAAATTATTACCAAGATCGTACATCAAATTGCACTTTCTAGTTTAAAATAGTTTTGAGTTATTTTTACCAGAAACGGACAGATGGACATTTTCCAATAATTTCTTTTTTGAACCGAAACCAGGAGATTTACCAAAATCTCGAGTTCGAATTTCTTTGACTATTGCTATACTTTCTCTATACTACGTATATGAGAAAGTAATATAGGAATAGAATAAAAAAATATATAAAATGCTGAATAATGATTTTAAAATAAATATTGGAAATCAAAATTACATTTCAAACACACTTTATACCACAGGAAAATATCCAGATTTCATATTTGAAGAAAGAAACAAATATAAGAAATTTGTGAGGGGGGATACGACGGTAGGAGTTTAATTCTCTCGGTGGTTTTTCTGGCACATCAGACAACAACGGAAGGGCGTTTTATTTACCAAAAGATATTTTAGATTTCTATTCCAGCGCTTCGATCAACATAATTCGTTTGGACCCTTTTTGCTCCAATATTCAGTGTAGTAATTTATGTTATCTCTCGACACCAAAAGTACAAAACTGTAAGAAAAAATGGGAATGCTTACATAGCTATAATGAGATATTTTACCTTTACATATCACCCTTTCTCAGTTGTATCAGTTCTCTCTTTTTATTTCATTTCTCACACTGGTAGCCGGAAACACTATAAAATTTAAAGTGGATTCCTTCATGCCTTCTCCAAATTAGCAGGCTTCGTGCGTTATTATTTCCTTGCGCTTTTCGCAATTTATGCAGCGATGCCTCTTCGATTCAAATTCGGTACCCCTTGCCAGACCCCTATTCCCACCCCTCGCCTCGTTTTTCCGAGATATTTCGAAATAAATTACTCTTCGGCGCAGATGATTCCACCCCCTTTACACTTCGTTGCCTTTCACCAAATACGCAGCGCGACGAGATAAACGGGATAATAGGCGCGAAACATATTCCATCTTCATTATTATTGATATTACTCTTGGCGAGTTGTTGCCTTTTTGTAGTTCTTTTCGGCGTTTTCAGTCATTTGCGGAATCTGCGTGAGGCAGGGAGAGGCAGCCTTTTTACAAATTTGCAATGTTTCCTCTTTTTTATTATTATTTTTGTTGGTGGTGTTTTGTAGTGTCTTTTCTTGTTTCTTTTAAGATAATGATGCATTTTCTTCCACTGTTTTTGCGTAATTAGAGTTTCTTACATCGATTAAAATATTTTAACTTTTTTTCTTTTAAGATATTTCTTTAAATTTCATTTCTTTTTCTTTCTTTTTTTAGATGCACAGCTTTTCTCTTCTGGATCTCGTGAACCCTTTGCAGTCCGAAAAATAATTAGATGCAAAATTATTCCTCTAATACAAAGATTTGTTTATTGCTATGAAAAATAAATTTATATAATACTTTTAAATCGAATATCTTTGAAAAATTAATCTATACCTCTTAACCATTATGTAGGTGTTTGTAACAATTAAGTTTGAAAAATGAATAAATAAAACGTCAAAACGATGCACAATCTTGAATGTCGAGTCACACTCGACATCGTACCGTAAAGGGTTAATGATTCCGAATGCATTTTCTCATTCTCTAAATAACAAAGAAAGCCGACGTCCTGGTAGCGCTTTGCCCTATAATCTGAGGGTCCCGGAATCCAGCCCTGGTTCGGGTATGATTTTTCTTTACCTGTATTTATCTATGAAGTGTGTGAAAAGGTCACCCCCCCCCCCCTTGTAAGAAGGGGTTGTTCTAACGAATGCGTGAGTGCCATTTTCATATGAGCCAAAAGTCAGACTTCAGCTCTTGGGTTTTCTGATGCCATTACCCTTAGAAGACAAGACCCACAAGCTCAGCTTAAAATCGCTGACTTTGTCAGCGGATTTGTCTATAACAAATACCATTAGTAATAATAACATAACAAAGAAACGCTTCCATTAACACATGCAAGACTAGTCAGTCAATTCCTACTATTAGCTTTCACTCTCCCTATATATATATTTATATCTTGTTCAGATTTTCAATCGTTAATAAAATACTGTTTGTTCATCCAGTCAAGTCCAAGTAAACTTTTAAAAAGTTGTAGTGGATGACATTTGATTTTAATTTAGTTTTTTTTTCAAATATTAATTCATTAGTTTTATTTATTAAATAATTAAAAACTAACTTTTTCGCCAAAAATCTTTGTTTTCCGACCTCCAAATAAGGAACGAATTCAGTTTGTTTTTTCCGCACACTAAAAAGGTTAGGCTTAACATGCTTTCGGCCTATGATTTTAAAGGATTCTGTTTATTTTCATAATGTTTGATGCAATTAAAATCAAACATTGTTCATTCATCGATTTTCCCGATTCATTTAGAAGTACTTTCGAATTAAAATAATACAGAATAAAAAATAAATAAAATTTTTTAATTCGTATTGTGCTCTATAAATGGTGTAGAAAAATCACGCATTTTGCGTTGAAAATTCAACGCTAGTATAATTTTTTGGCCAATTATTTACAGTAATTGTTATTGTCAAGCCTTGATAATCGGTTTGTATGTCTTGGATTCATATTCCTTGGACTGCGAATTCGACTACCATATGTATATATATGGAAATTGACAGGAAATTCACTTTTTATTTTGTCGCTTAATATTATGATTCTGTCTTATTTATATTAATTGTAATTATTTAATAAAAAGTCACTAAAATAAAAAAAATTCTTTGTTAATCTAAGCAGGAAATGATTTAAATTTTTTTTCTTAATATACTTGTTTTTTAAAAAAAGAATTGACACATTTTATAACCGGAAAAGCCCTTTCTCTTTTAAAACCAACTGGTGTGGTCTCCAAAACAAGGTGCTATCCCTGATAATACCTTGCAGGGCACTGGTGTACAATAATTACGAAATAATAACCATTGGCATTAATTAAACATTTGAAACTAAATATGTGTCAACATTGACAAGTATTTTTTGGGATTAATCCCTTGGCATTAAGTTAATAATATCCAAAATTCGAATTTGTATTTTAGATGCGTGTTTCCAAATTAATTGAAACAAAAACTTGTGATTAAGCTACAATTGTAGTTACAAAATAATGTAACAATTATTATAAATGTAAGCAATTTTTCTTTCAACTGTGGCGCTAGCCCTAAAAGCCAGATAACATCGGTACTGAAATCGACTTTTGGTGTAATGGCTATGTTACTCCGAGAGTCGCAGGTTCGTATCGCGACCTTCATGCAGGACATTAGTGATCTTGACACGCGTAACTTTCTGACCTGTCGTGGCGCCATATACCAGCCAACAAAGCCGTCTCTTACTCGACGCATTAAAAGCCGTCGCTCACTTGACGCACCAACGAACTCACACGCTCACCATACGTTTGGCGCTTTCAAAATCGCTCGTCTCCTCCGACTCACTGGTGGAGGACTACTGTGGCGCTAGTCTTATGAGACAGATAACATCTTCGATACCGAAGTCGACTTTTGGTGTTGTGGCTAGGTTACTCGGCTACCGGCCCTAGCATCGCAGGTTTGTACCACTACCTTCACTCACCACACAACTATAGGATTTACATATTTATGAAAAATTATACCGACAGACTATCAGCCCTTTTTAGGGTTAGGCACAAATTTTGATAAATCTTCATACTTTAGACAGTGCCTGACTAAGGCAGGGACTTACGGAGCAGTTGTCCCAAGCTCCTATATCAGAGGTAGGCCCCCAAATCGAATAAAAAGCTTATTTTATATTTCCTTTTTTCATAAACTATTAACTATTTATAAAGAAAATATCAATACAGTGTAAAATCCATCAATTTTATTTTAGCCTCTTCATTAACCTATCATATGAACACAAATACATACACTGACGGCAGCAGACGAGGCGATGGCGCAGCTGTGTTGTAGTGATTTCTGAAGGAACATTAGATCTCCGGATTAGAAATCCAAACTTCTGTTCCGTGTTCAGGTCGGAACTTATAGCAATCCACAAGGGCTTCACCTGTAATACCATTTGTATTATCCCCGATTTTAACGACATATGGATTTTAACGGATAGTCGTGCCTCTTTACAGCACCTATCGAACTGGAAGCAAGTGGGAGACTTAAGGAGCACTAACATTCTAAATACCACCCATCGACTTACTGCAAAGCACAACATTCACTCTCAGTGAGGTCCTTCCCACATCGAACTTGGAAGGCAACGAGAGAGCTGACGCCCTTGCTGTGGCGGCCACCACTGATGAAGTTGATCATGTCCACACTCTCAGGCACACAGAGATCTCTTCAATTGCAAAAGTGGAGACAAATAAGCTTTGGCGTGTTCCTCCGAATAACTCCTGGTACTTTAGAGATTGTACAGGAGGGGCCCTCCAGACTAGGGGCGATAGAAAACAAAGCACAGCCCTCTCTCGATTCATCAACGGACATATTAAAGACCTCACTTTTCACAAGGGACAAAAGTATTTCCCGGACTGTCATTGGTGTAAGAGCTCTCCAGCTTCTCCCACTCGCATTTTAAGTTGTCTAAATTTTCCAAGCATGACATACTCAAAGACTAAATTCGATTTATGGACTTTTTGGAAGTATTGGGTTTTATAGAGATGGTCTAGCGCTGCTGGGTCATCTGGGATAAGTTACAACATAACAACAACACTAATACATATTTCGTTAATCCATGTCTTTCTAGGGAGGAATTCAGCTAAATATTCTCATTTACGATGCACAAATCAAACGATGGCCAATCAAAAACCCGTACTTTTACATATCGCAAAATCCTATATGTTAAAAAAAACAACAAAGGATTCTGATTGGCTTAATTGAGCCATCGTAAGTGCGAAAATTTGTGAGATGGGGTAGGGGCAGCCAAAGAAGTTTTTGCCTCGGGATCCAATCAGGCTAAGTAGATCACTGATGGTAGATAATAAAACTGAATACCGAATTTTATCAATATAATTCTTTTGTTTTAGTGTTATATTAAATTATATTCAAAGATCTTGAGAAACAGTGTCGCTTGGAAATTTTATTCACAATTTAACAAACATCTTTAAATTCGGTATGAAGGCTATACAAAATTTCATTCGTCTATCTCAAAACGTTTTTTAGCTATCTTTGTTGCTGACAGGCAAACGGACATTTTCCAAATATGTGTTTATCGTACTGACTGATGCTGTCGCACTAATTTTGCAAATGCTTACTTTTTTCAGTTCTTGTTTATGATAATGAGGCAGAAAACCTATGAAAAATAAAAATTTTGGTTTAGGACGGTGAACGGGTTAATTTTACTCGTTATAAAGGTTGCTAGTTTAGCACCATTTGATTGTTCTTCCTGCATAAAAATGCTATATAAATGCTTATTTATTTGAGTTTTTATTTTTGTTTATGCTAATGCGGCGAAAAACGGAGGAAAAATAGAAATTTTGGATCAGAAGAGAAGACGGTGAACGGGATAATTTTATTCGTTATATAGGTTGCTAATTTAGTGGCATTGGATTGTTCTTCCTCCATAAAAATGCTATATAAATGCTTAATTATTTGAGTTTTTATTTTTTGCTGATTGTAATGCGGTGAAGATCAGTCGAAAAATAAAAAAAAATTCGAGGGCAGAAGAGGACGGTGAACGGGTTAATCTTACTCGTTATAAGGGATGCTAGTTTAGCGCCATTAGACTGCTCTTCCCTCACAAAAACGCTTTGTAAATGCTTACTTATTTCAGTTTGTACTTTTTGTTTATTCTAATGCAGCTAAAAACAGAGGGAAAATAGAAATTTTTTGGGGAAATAGAAGAAGATGAACAGGTTAATTTTACTCTTTGTAAGAATACTAGTTTAGTGCCATTTAACTGTTATTTCCCTTTAAAAACGCTCTATAAATACTTATTTATTTCTTTTTTTGTTTATTCTAATGCTGCGAAAAAGAGAGGACAAATAGAAATTTTCGAGGACAAGAGAGGACTAATTAATTTTACTCGTTATGTTAGTTTAGCGTCATTTGATTGTTCATTTCCCTAAAATGCTTTTATAAATACTTGTTTGTTTCTACTTTTTGTTTATTCTAATACGGTGAAAAACCGAGAGAAAATAGAAATTTTTCGAGAACAGGACGCCGAACGGGTTAATTTTATTCGTTATAAGGGATGCTAGTTTAGAGCTATTGACTTCCCCAATCCAAACCTACTCACTTAACTCAGAAAATATTTAATCTAGATAAATTGAACTAGATGTCTTTGAGTCTGAAACTCTCTAATCTCAAACAAGACCAACAACAAGTCGTTGCATATCTTTCCATTGTATATCAGGCAAACCTCATCAATTTCTCAAAAATCCACCGTCATTAATTCAGTATTCCCCGCAATGCTTTCGAATAATCTGCAGCACGAAAAGTTGGCCCTCTGGAGTAGGTAGAGGGCACCGAAAATGATTACATCGGAGCTAAATTCGTTTGACTGGAATAGAAAACAACTCTCACAGTTTCATCGCAGTCGATGGTAAATTGTGTTTACTTCCTTTCATCTCGCGCCAGGTTTGGCGAGAGAAAGGATATTATGCGAAATACTCGATAAAGCGGAGATGAGTGTGCAAAAGGGGAACAAAGAGATTTGCATCCCATCGACTGATAAAAGCCGCCCCATGTGTTTCAGAGTTGCCCCCTCTCTTATTTCACCCTGTAAGGAAGCCGAGTCAATTATTCGGATGCGTCTTGTGTTCTGTCTGAAGTGTTTATAATCCGCGTCTCGGATAAGAATAAAGATGAGGAATTTTGCAAGAAACGAAGAAAGAGAGCGTGGCTGATTGTGTTTTATATCTTATTTGCTTATCTCAGATATCTGTCTCGGCATTTTGTTCAATTTCAGTATTACAATGAACGGATTCTTTTTTTCTGAGGGGGGGGGGGTTATCGACACTTTCTTTCTAATTTGAATTGTTCATTCTGGTATTTGTGATTTGAAAGTAGTCACCAGAATTTCGAGTTTGGTTGAAAATTTAAAATGAGGTGCTGTATATTTTCATTTATTTAATTGTTGTTTTCAGGTACTTTTTATTTATAATTATTTTTGTGACAAAATTACAATTTCTTAATAGGCGAAAACAAATCTTTTCCTTTAAATATTTACGGATCTCGGATAAGAATAAAGATGAGGAATTTTGCAAGAAACGAAAAAAGAGAGCATGGTTTGGTTGTGTTCTCGGATAAGAATACAGATGAGGAATTTTGAAGAAAACGAAGAAAGAGAGCGTGGCTGATTGTGTTTAATATTTTATTTGCTTATCTCAGATATCTCTCTAGACATTTTGTTCAATTTTAGTATTACAATGAACGAATTTTGGAGGGGGGGTCCTTTTTTTATGGACTCTTTCTTTCTAATTTGTATTGTTCACTCTGGTATTTGTGATATAAAAGTAGTCACCGGAATTTCTTCGAGTTTGGTTGTAAAATAAAATAAGGTGCTGTATATTTTCATTTATATATTTGTTATTTTCAGGTACTTTTTATTTGTAATTATGTTTGTGACAAAATTACAATTTCTTATTAGTCGAAAACAAATATCTTCATTTAAATATTTCAGGATCTCGGATAAGAATAAAGATGAGGAATTTTGTAAGAAACGAAAAAAGAGAGTATGGTTTGGTTGTGTTCTCGGATAAGAATGAAGATGAGGAATTTGCAAGAAACGAATAAAGAGAGCGGGGCTGATTGTGTTTTATATCTTATTTGCTTATCTCAGATATCTGTCTCGGCATTTTGTTCGATTTCAGTATTACAATGAACGGATTCTTTTTTTGTTGGGAGGGGGGGTGTCTTTTTTTATCGACGCTTTCTTTCTAATTTGTATTGTTCATTCTCGTATTTGTAATATAAAAGTAGTCACCAGAATTTCTTCGAGTTTGGTTGTAATATAAAATGAGGTGCTGTATATTTTCATTTATATATTTGTCATTTTCAGGTACTCTTTATTTTCAATTATGTTTTGTGATAAAATTACAATTTCTTATCAGTCGGAAACAAATATCTTCATTTAAATATTTACTGATCTCAAATAAGAATAAATATGAGGAATTTTGCAATAAAATAAAAAAGAAGACATGTTTTTGTTTTGTTTTATATCTTATTTGCTCATCTCAGACATCTGTCTCGGCATTTTGTTCAATTTCAGTATTACAATGAACGAATTTTTTGGAGGTCTTTCTTTTTATCGATGTTTCTTTCTAATTTGTATTGTTCCTGCTGGTATTTGCGATATAAAAGTAGTCACCAGAATTCCATTGAATTTGGTTGTAATATAACATGAGGTCCTGTATATTTTCATTCATTTAATTGTTGTTTTCAGGTACTCTATTTGTAATTATGTTTGTGATAAAATTACAATTTCTTACTCGGCGAAAACAAATCTTTTCCTTCAAATATTTTTTTAAAATCATCCTTATTTTTTTGATTTATTTATTTGATCATAAACCTTTAATGATTATTCGTGGACTTGCACCCAGAACTATCTCAGATTTATTCAAAGATTGAAATGAAATACGCTATGTATATTTCAATGTATCATGTCAGAACATTATTTCTCAAACGGCCAAGCACCACGTGCTCGTGCGAGTTAAGTTATATTTTCATTCATTTTAATTGCTTCATTGAATGAGCCACTTTAGTATTGCAAACGATCCAAAAAAACTTCGTTCCGCATTTATTATTTAAAAAAAATATCTAATTTCCTATTTATTTCATTTCATATAATCGTGTGCTCAAAATGATATTTCTCTGGGTTTTATTTGCTGTAGTCAACTGACTTATTTTTTGAAAATCAGCGTCTTTTTAAATGAAATAGCAACGCGTTATTAAAAGCTGATTTTTTCTAGGTGTTTCTAGGTTTCATTTCGTATAATCGTACTTTATTCTTTCGTATTTCGTAATTTATTTCATTTTGTATAATCACGTGCTCAAAATGACATTTTTCTAGGTTTTATTTTCTGTAGTCATTAACTTATTTTTTAAAAATCAGAGCTTTCGTAAATGCGTTATTAACAGCTTATTTTTTGAGATGCTCGTGCAGATATAAAGTTTTTTATTTTTCGCCAACAGATTAAAATGTCTATTTTTCACCTACAAGTTTTTGTAGAAGCCAGAAAACCTCATTCCAAAAACAATATCATGTTCTGATATGATAAAAAAAACATCTATATTTAAATAGGACAGATTCATCAAGAATAGCCAGAACTATTTGTTTATTTAAATAGCTTGTAAAATTACGGGTAATACGAAACTGCACCTGAATTTACTAAGCTTATCTCCGATAGAAAAATATTTTGCTTTCATTTTAAGCTCACTCATAGCACAAAAAGCTTATGCACGTAAAAATTAGGGGAAATTATTCTCAAGGTAGGAAATTTCACATTTTCATGCAGAAAGACAAAAACAAATTCGCTGCAAATCCGCATTTAGACAATAAATGCGTTCGGAACATTTCGTTTCTTTTGTTTGGAACCTTCTTAATGAAGTCATGCGAGGATTCTACGACAATTCCTGTTGTTGCAAAAGAGTAATTTAGAGGATTATTCCGTCCCATTTTGCTCTTTTACCCTAATGGTAGAACTCGGACCTGTGATATTCGTGTTAATAGAGGGACCAAAATTGCTTTCGCTTCGAATTTGTTCCAGAATGGAGGTCTTAATTTCGAATACAAGCAGCTTGTAAATGAATGTGCTTTTGTATGAATGTTTTAGAAAGTTGCAAATGTTTTTTATTTGAGGAAAAGGAATTTGATAGCTTAACATAATTTTTTTTGTTTCATTTTCTCCATTTAGCTTTACATTTACAAGGGTAATAAAAAGAAAAAAAACTTTGCATTTAGGCTTAATTTTTATAGTATTCTAAACAGGGAGATGGGTTAAAATAGTTAATCTTAAATTGCAATTTTGCTACAACAAATGGAAATAACATTCATCTGTAAGCAAGGATTAGGAAAATGGGTTTTTTTTCATTGTAGTTTTTTTTGCTCGTTTTCAACTGTGTTTAAATTGTGTTAAATAGCTTTTGTTAAAATGTAAGATGGGAATTGGAGCCGGCTTGCTGGCACAGAGGTAGCGCGACTTCCTCGTGTTCTGGAAGTCCCCTGTTCGAGTCCCGATTCGGGCATGGTTGTTCTTCTGTGTGCTATCTGTGAGATGTGTGAATGTGCCCCCCTGTAAAAAGGGGTTGTGCAAGCGAATGTTGTGAGTGTGTAGCAAAGTCGTACTCTTGGCCCTAGTTGGCGCTACTCAAATACAAGAGACGCTTCATTCGGCTTAAATCTGCTGCTGGGCTCAGCAGCGGGCTTGTCCATAGCAAGTGCCATTTGACACAACAACAACATGGGAATTGGATGTCTTTTTTCTTTTTAAATTCCTGCACGATAAATTGCAACTCTTAGATACAAATGAGCATGATAGTTCTTATATATTTTTCATCATTATATACTATTACTAGTAATTATGAAGCTAATATAACAAGAATGATTAGAGAATATGCAGAAGGGTTTTCACGGGCAGGTTCAAAATAAACCGCCAAGAGATTCTTAGGCAGTATCTGCATAATGGGGACACCCCATTTTCAAAACAATTTTAATCATCATACGTTTACTTTGCTATTAATCATCAATAAAAGAATCCATTATAATACCCTGTCCTTATTAAGCTATAATGTATACATCTGAATATGAATGGTGCACACATAATGATGAACAGCTCGGAAATAAAAGATGAATGAATCTGTCACGTATGTTCAGATTTAAATTTCATTCAAATTCCTATTCAATGAGCAGGCACCAATGCTTCATTGAACCTTTCCAGTTTCAATTCAATGGTGATTTGAGATAATTGTTCCTAATATACATAAAGGTGGTTGAAACAGAGTTGCATGTGAAGCACGATGACCACAAAGGCTGTATTCAATGGACAAGCATTTGGCGAGTGTATCTTTTGTAGTGAGAACGAAATGATTAATTTTCAGGGAATAAAGGGGAAAATAGTGAATTCGTAGAAATGAATTTACGGAAGATGCTTTGATGCAATTCACTATTCACTGTTTCAAAAGATTTCGAGAACTAACTACTCATGATTTGAAATTTTAAACAGCACATGAATGTATTCTTCAATTAAGCGGGTGTAATTGTGTGAAAGGAAGTAAAATATAGGCACAAATTTATGGATAGCCTTTAAAAAAAAGATAATTTTCTAAGCACGAGATTAATTATTTAAAAGTAAGAAATCGTAAACAAACAGAAAGATGACACGAATTTTTAGAAACCACAAACAAAAAGCAGTTGATAGTAACTTTAATTAAACACTTCAACTGGTAGAACAAACCTGAAATGTTATGGGGCCAGATAACTCACTATCTACCAATGAAAAAATGAATATTCCTTGCCTAAGGTTTTCTGGATACACCACAAAACCCCGCAACCAAATCAACATCATGTTCTCACATGATAAAAATGCTGAAATTAAGGAAATTTTATTTCAAGAAGAAAATTTATTCGTGACTGATTGTATGGATACCAAAGAATACTAGAAAATAAAATGTAAAAATATTTAAATTATTTTTATTGTGACAAAAGAATAGTCATTTGTATAAAACATAGAAAACGTAGTAATTATTTTTAAAATTATTTATATGAAATTTATATAAATATTTTTAAAAATTCAATGCTATAGTAACATAATTGTCCATCGCCCTGTGTAATAATGAGAAATTTAAAAATATCCCCACTGCTTTTATTTGCCTTATTAACGGGTGATTGAATTCCAACTTATGTTTTGGCATCGAGCAAATTAGCAGATATTATTTTTTATATTTAAGTGGCTGATTTATCCATTTGTGGATAAATCTAAGCAGGAATAAATAAAGTATATACTGATTCTTTATATTTACAAGGGATGTACTAATTGATTAACGATTCCCATTGATTAACGAGCTGAAAGATTGCTTATTCCCAGAATTCCTGTGGGCCTGACAAAACCCAATGTTTCCCAGCGTCTTTGAGTTCATCTTCAACGCTTCCCTTTCAGATGTGTTTCAGGAGACCAAACACATGAGAATCGAAAGGCGACATGTCTGGGCTATAGAGAGGTTGATCGAGCTGCTCCCACTTCAACTTGGGTCAATTTTCGAGGGGGGGATTCCATCATTTCTGTTTTTAATTTTTTTTATCTGTATGTTTTTTATGTGTATTAGGTAAGCTATAGTTCCCAGCTCTTATATAAGCTTATGAACATAATCATCAGGATATACATTCGTCCATTGCAGTCTGTAACAGTAATCGGCGATTTAAACAAGTAATATAAAAACAATTTTTTTTAAAAAAAATCAATTCCTACTTGAGATATTAGAAATTTTTTTATTTCAGTTAGTTTTTATTAAAAAGTTACAATTTTTTTCTCGTGTTCCTCTTTACAACGGAAGGAGGGGTGTAGTATCTTTTGAGGGTATGGAGTCCATCAACACCCGAATAACCATCACCTTTGACTCAGTACCCCCAGAGGCACAACTCAAAACATAGAGAACTCTGCAACCAGGTTCGAATACGCAGCACAAGGGATGCGAATCCATCGCCCTACTAACCAGGCTATCCCGACCTGACAATCACAACTACTGTAAAGAACTATTATAAAGCCGAGAAAGATAGTTTTTAATTAATTAATAAAAAATTAATGAAAAATTAATGAAAAAATTAATGAAACTGTATTAACATCAGGTGTCATCCACTACAAGTTAAAAATTTTACTTGAACTTGATTGGATGAATAAAAAAGCATTTTATTAACGAATGA
>JAOUZG010000678.1:3721353-3755341 GCA_026289955.1 Argiope argentata | reverse complement strand
AAAAAAAAAAAAAACGCCATTCTTTTGATATGTATCATTAACTTCTGCTTCAGTATTTCGCAACCAAATGCTTTATCGTTGAGAAAATCGTTTTTAATTAATCAATGAAATGTTTAATTATTTAATTAATTTTGTTTTCTCGTGTTCCACTTTACAACGGAAGTAGGGGGGGCAGTAGCTTCTCATCACCCGATGGCAGAATTCTGACTTCTAGCTCACAAATATCACAGGCCCTTTTTATGGGGTGGACTTCATTCATGTATGCCATTCTTTCATCCACAAATTGTAATTTACATCTGGAACAGTGAACGATCACCTTTGACCCAGTACCCCCAATGGTATTAATCTCGACATGGATGACTTTGTGACCACGACAGGTGTAACATGCAACAGTCACCACACACACGGTGAATCTTCGGCTGGCGGGTCAATTAATTAATAAAGTTGCTTTATAATCAATGCGATAAATTTTTAATTAATCGAATTTTAAAGGGGATTCGAAATTTCAAAGATAAACTAGGGGCAATTTCAAAACGGGATATTAAATTAACAAGAACAGAATAAAACTTCAGGATCGGAAAAGTAATTCGATGCATAATTATTCAAAATAAAAGGGCTTGTTTATTGCCCCAAATTTGTGTTTGTGTGTGTGTTAAAATTGAATTTCTCCGTCTTTTTACCATTATGTAGATATTTTCAATAATCTAAATTGAAAAATAAATAAATAAAACTTCAAAATGATGCACCGTCCTGAATGGTGCCGAAGAAGAGCTATCGAGTGCAAAGGGTTAATTTAACATAACCAACAGTTTAAAGTTCAAAGAATTCTCTTTCTTTTAACACTTTGTTGACTGGTGACGAGTTAACTCGTCATTGCACTTGCATTATCTGTTTCAATTTATAAGGGGCGATATAGAACATTGCAAAAACTTGGCGTATCGTGTTTAGTCTTGTCCGCTCTATAACAGAAAAATTACTTTTCCTAGTGTTTATATTTTTATTAGAATTTTAGTAAAATTCCAAACATTTCAACCACGATGGAAAGTATCGGCGAAGAACTTTTCGATGTTCCAATTCAACAAAATTCATTGGAGGTTTTTTAGAACGTTTTACTTTCATATTCAATTACAAAAAAGTAGCCGATGACATGACATAGTTTCTGTGTAAAATTGCCGGTCACCAAAGTGTTAAATTTGATTAAATTTAGAGTACATTACAATTCAAATGAAAGAAATTTATCGTTTGCATGATGACGTTGGAAGTATAATATGTATTTTGCTTTTTTTCAGCCAGTTTTTCTGAAACAAAATAATCTCCAATATCTAGAGTCGTAGTTTCAAAGAACTTTCTAAAAACAAACACGAAACGCTGTGAATAATAAAATAATGCTCTGAATCTTATGACATTTCTTTTTTTCGCCATATCGCGCATCTCAGTTAAGGCAAAAGATCTGTTTGGGACTTGCGAAGTACTTTCTAACTTAATGTGATGCCAACTCAAATTGGCTAAAAATGCAGATGAACCCGTGAATTCGCTTTCGTCTGCTCTTGGGTTTTGTTTCTTTGATTTTGTTATTAGGTTTATTTCTACAGAGATGTAGTTTCTTAGAGCTTAAATTCCCCTCGCCCACGGATGGAATTTGTTTTCGTCGCCATATCTCGGAGAAATAGGATATTATTTTCGTTAACGTCTTTCCATAAAAATAAATTCATGGTCGGGTTCTATCGACTTTTTGCCGCTGTATATTTCAAACAAATGCACCCCAAGGGTACCTAAACGTGTGTATTTCATTGTAATTAAAATTTATTTAAAACAAAGGGGAAATATATTAAGGGAATGATACATTTCTATTAAAACCAAAATTAATATGCTAATGTTTTTTCACTGTAGGTCCGAGTTTCATCTAGAACCATTCAAATTCGGCCATTTCAATTATAGATGGTAGAAATTTACAATTCAGATTTTTTTTAATTATAAGGGAAATCAAATTAATAACTATTAAACAAAGTTTTGATACTCTTTCGGGATTAAAATCAAAATTATTACAACTCAAAAAATGGATTTTCAAATCAATTTAAAATTTAAATACAAAATACTAAAAATTGAAATCTGCTATGCATATTTCAATGTATAATGTCAGAACATAATTTCTTGAACGGCCAAAGGCTGAAAACATTTCACTTAACTAAACAATCTTATCTACTTTTAAAAAGAATTTTATTAACGTTTCAAATAAAACGTCGCATCAAAAAGTGGCAGAATTCGCAAACGTATGAATTAATTAAACAAATTAAACTATTTTTTTAAAAGAATTTTTATTCAAGTTTAAAGAAAGCTTTCATAAAATTAAAAAAAAATTTAAAAAATCACAACAAAAAGCGGCAATTTGAAATTAAAAAGGTTTTTATTCCAAAATTGCAGCCATTTACCAATATTTTGAGTCTTCTAAGGCCTATTTTTGTGAAAGTTGAAACTTAAAATTTCAATTCCTTTCTCACGCATTTTTGTTAACACCAAAAGCCTCATGCCATTGAATTGACCAAGTTCTCGTGCAAATGAAACTATATTTCATTCATTTTAATTGTTTCATTGAATGAGTCTCTTTAGTATTGCAAACAACCCTAAAAAAATTTGTCTCGTATCTATTGTTTAAAAAAATACCATTTCCTATTTATTTTATTTCATATAATCACGTGCTCAAAATGACATTTTTCTAGGTTTCATTTGCTGCAGTAATTAATTTTTTAAATCAGACCTTTTGTAAATACAATGGTAACACGTTATTAGAAGCTGATTTTTTTGAGATGCTCGAGCAGATAATAACATTTCAATTCATTGCGCGATTTTTTGTTGACGGCGAAAACCTCATCCCTAAAACAACATGTTCTGACATGATAAAAATTTCATTGATGCTAAATTTTTTGTCGTATTTTTATTTAATTTTGTGGGGTTTTTTTACAACCAAAATTTCACATCGAACTCAAGAAATGGCAAAAGTTATACCCATTGTCAGAAAAGGTTAATTTTTCATGTGACATAATTAAATGTTTAAAGTTATAGTTTAAAAAAATGGAAGAGATATACACTGCATAGAACAATGTAAGGCTTCTATCATAATATGGGATTTATGTCTGCAAAATTCTTTTCTAAGGGTGCCGTTACTTTTCTGAGACTTTTTCTGAGGGTGCCATTAAAACTAATTTACAAAAAATAGTAACCATTAAATCCGGTGAGCCCTCTTTCTTTTTCTAAAGTAATGGTATTTTATCATTAACATGAGTATATATTCTCATTACTTATTGCAAAACGGAAAAAAGAAATCGAATAAAAAAAATCCGCCATATGAACTTCAAACTGACAAATATGTTTCAAACATCCTCATTGACTATTTTCATAATGGTACCTCAAGTCGGGATAGTCTGATCGGTAGAGCGTTGGACTCGTATTCCTTAGGTTCGAACCTCGCCGGTCAAAGATTCCCCGAGTATGGTAGATAGTGCTTGTTAAATCTGTTTGTGGTCGCAAAGTCCTCCATGTCGAGAGTAATACCACAGAGGGTACTGGGTCAGAGATGATCGTTTTCTGTCCCAGGTCTAAATTACGATCTGAGATGAAGGAATTAAAACCCCTGAATGAAGTCTACTCCGTAAAAAGGGTTGTGACGTGTGTGTTGCTAAGTCGCACTCTTGGCCCTAGATGGCGCTACTTCAAATAAGAGATGCTTATTTCGGTTTAAATCCACTGATGCATCGGCAATCATGTCAGTAGCAAAGGCCATTAGTAACAACAATAATTGTACCTCAGTGTTTCCCTTGATTAATGAATTAAAGTACAATATAATATTAGAAATGCTTGAAGAGGACTCCTCATGCCACCAAAAATGAAAACAAAAATTATATGAAAAAAAAACTAAGATGAAAGAAATAACTTTCAAATAGGATGTTTAATCCATTGCAAAAATCGGCTTTACTATATTAAGTCCGGTAACTGTTATGATTTACCAATGATTATTGATGATCGTTGGAATCACAATTTACAATCAGTTGAGTTTCAAATGCTATTTTTTTTCATCGAATGCTTTTAATCTGTATTAAAAAGTTTGTGAAATGGCATTGCTTAAATATAAATGCTTAAGTAAAATTTCGGATTAATAAAGCATTTGAATAGCTAACATGAACCAGAATGTGTCCGATTTTAAGTATACAAAATTAATTTTTTTCCTGACTAGTCTTCTAATGTATATAATGTGTACAGGAGAAATATAGGTGGGTTTTTATTATATCAATTAAATTACCTTCACAGACTACAAGTTAATCAACAAAAGTTACCAAGTTTCAAATAATACGAATAAATCTCAAAACTTTACTGTTGACGATTTTTTCAAATTGTGATAATAGTTAAATGCGATTTTGTTAGTTTGTTGAAATTGGAATTTTATATCACTAATTTAATTATTTATAATTTTTGCTTATTCCTTACGCAGATACAACAGTTCAGTAGCCAATATATCAGTCTTATAGTAATAGTGTAATGTAATATATAAAAAATGTTATAAAAATTATTTTATCGCGCGAAATTTTTTTCAAAGCGCCACGACTTTTTACTGCCATATATTTTCTTTGGAACCAGCTTTGAAGGTAATTCAAACAGGCAACTATTTTACGTAAGCCTGGTTAAGAACGAATTGATTTTATAATCTTGTAGCAGTTACATTTATCTTCTCTTTTGAATACTAGATGGCGATGCGTCATTAAGTATGCATTCCATAGTACATTGGGGTTGTGAGTAAAAAGATATGATGTTGTTCTGTTAAGCTGGGTGCGTGAATGTCTCATTGGCGAGAAATTTTTGTTGTGATCGTCGGGATGACTTCACTTTCGTTTCCTTAGAAATTATTTTCGTATGGGCGCCAATATGGTTAAATGTAGATTATTAGGATCCGAGCAGAAAGCTACAGGATGCATGTTTTCAGGAACATATTTTTTTAATAATCACACACACACTAAACAAAAACAAGAAAGGACGAGACAATGCATTCACGCGCGCAGATTAGTTTAACAGAACAGCATCATATCATCTATTCACAACCGCAATGAACTATGGGGTGCGTACTTAATCACGCACCGCCATCTGGTATTGAAAAGAGAAGATAAAAGTAATAATGTAACTGCTACAACCTTACTTACTTTGAAATTTTGTTCTCAGTTTGAACATAGGGTATTAAAGCTTTTTCCACTTTCATAATTATGCTATCAATTAAATTATTTTCTACTTTTTAATGCACTAATAAAAATGTTCATTAAAAAATCTTATTTTTATTATTTATAGAATTCTTTACAGGATGCATGATCTGGGTATTCTAGGTTCGAGTGCCTGTTAGAGTATGGTTGTTCTGCGTTCTATCTGTAATGCGAGGTAATAGGATCTTCAATTCAATGTGCCACAGAATGCCTACTCACTCTCTCATGGCACACGAGAAAGCCAGAAAGAAGTCTCGAAGAAGAATGGTACAGGCAAGTTGCATCAAATACCCTTTCACGAGGCAAAATCCAATCCATAATAAACCATATTCATAAATACCAAGACTTCTTAAAGACCTACAATAGTTGAGACCAGAATTCCCCTTGTGATAATCAACCGAAATTATAACTTAAAAAGTCCCTCCAAAGTGCAGATCTCATGATGGAAATCAAGACCTCAGGACCCAGATGGAGGATACGTATTTCTGACTCCATAGCGATTCTTTATTTGCCATACATATATTCACAATTTAATTTGGCAATCTCCCCCCTTTTCAGTTGGTAATCTAATTCCCCTGTAATCTCAACCCATAATCACCATTTGTTTCAGTATTCTTGTCTAGTTCCAGTTATAACTTCAGAAAAAAATTAAAGAGATTCGTCTAAGATTTGACACCGATGGCATTCTCTGGAAATCCCTGAATGCTGTATCGTCTCCCCCTCCACCCTTTAACAAATTTTTCCTTCTTCTTTCTTTCTTTCTCCCATCTTGTGCTCAACCAACTGATTAGATAACTCAACGTTATAGGAACCTGGGGCAGAGGATGGCTTTATGTAAGTTATGTAATGCGCCCCCTTTCAGTAAAAAGATGCTGTGCAAGTGAATGTGATGAGTGAGTAGCAAAAATTGTACTCTTGTCCCTATTTAGCGCTACTACAAAACAAAAGAGGCTGATTAGGCTTAAATCGCTATCTACCTTTGGTCATGGCAAGTGTCATAAGAAACACAACAAAAGAATGAATTCAGACACAATTTAGCCTCGCTTCTTACCTTTTTGCTCGTAGAAATTCTTCTTGTTGGTGAAAGAGCACGGTCCCCATCGCGACCAGTGAGACACCTGGCAGTCTCTCCTGCATGGAACTTCGCATCTCTGTACTGTGGGCGGTCGAGGTTCCCTGCAGTTCTCATCATTCACAGGCACAACATCTGCAACAAAATCGCCAAGATCAATGAAAACCCGCCAAATCTTATAAAATCAAAATAAATTTTCAATAAATCAAGAATAAAATGAAACAGAATGCATTTAAATTAAAATGAATGTCATGATTTTTTTCTCTCTCTTGCCATTTCTATTCCTTAGTGAAGGTGTTCAGGTTCTCAATTTCAGCCTGTGTGGCATTGTCATAATGAAAATGGGTCTGTAGTTCTTGAGAAAGCAATGATTCTCTGTGAGAGTTTTCAGGAAATGTGTTTTGATGAAGATGGAGGTGGTAAAGTAAATGACGTCGTTTATCGTTGATTTCTTCCAATTGATTTTCGCACAGAAATCCAATTTTTGAAAGCAGAAGACCCGAGTAAAAACGACATGAGCATACGATTTAATGTGATACAATACTGTGTTCTCCACAGTTCTGCATTAATTACTGACTGTATGCTGTATGCAATGTGGCCGCTCCAACGCTCTACCAACCGTGTCGGGATGGCCTGGTTGGTAGAGCGTTGGACTCCTACTCCTTAGGTTACGGGTTCGAAACTCACCGGCCTAAAGAATCCCCGAGTGTGAGGCGATTGGCGCTCGTTATATCTGTTCGTGGTCTTAAAGTCCTCCATATCGAGAGTAATATCACTGGGGTGCTGGGCCAGGGGAGATCGTTCCCTGTTTCAGATCTAAATTACGATCTGAGATGAATGAATGAATTTGCATGAATGTAGTCCCCCCCCTAAAAAGGCTTGCGACGTGTGTGTAGCTAAGTAGTATTCTTAGCCCTAGATGGCGCCACCTGTAAAACAATAGGCGTATATTTCCGGCTTAAAATCTGCTGATGTATCAGTGGGGCTTGTCCATGGCAAGTGCTATAAGTAACAACAACAACAACAACAATTACTGACTGTTGTTGCGAAAAACATAATAATGTACAAGAAGAGATAATTAGTTAAAAGAGGGGAAATCAAAGGGTCTTTGAGCCTATTTTTTAGCCAAAATACGGCGGTGAATACAAAGCGAACATATACATTCCCGGCAGTGAACGTTCTTTGAACCGTACCAACTGTATCTTCCTTTTGCTCCGATGAGCGGCGCTGCTATCAGTCATTTAAGATGGCGGTTGTTCTTCAGACATCCATAGCTTATTGAGCAGCGAAGTGTTAAGCGTTTTATATGGAGCAAGGGGCAAACGCCCATAGCAATTCACTGGGAATTGCACCCCACGTAGGGGTGCAACCATCAATGCCAACAGTTCTTGTTCCATCCTGGCGGGCCTACAGGAGACCACCAGAAAGAAGCGTAGAGGGATTCGCGATGTGATTATCCTCCACCGCAATTCAAGGCCACATGTGGCAGCCCAGACCGTCGCTAAGCTCCAGTCATTTCACTGGTTGAATCTGGAACACCCACCTTACAGTCCAGACCATGCCCCTTGTGATTTTCCCATTTTCGGTCCACTGAAGAGGTTTCTGGCATGGCAGAGATTCACGTGTGACGAAGAAGCCAAGAACACGATCCGAGGTGGTTCCACAGGCAGCCGGAAGAATTCTACCACAGGGGGATCTCTTATTTAGTGCTGCGATGGGACAAATGTCTGAACCGGTGTGGTGACTATTTGGAGAAATAATGTAGAGTACGTAGTACATTGCATAAATTTGTAATACCTGTATGAACCTGTTTTTGGCGAATAAAAAAAGGCGCAAAGACTTTTTGATTTGCCCTCGTATATAGCAAGGAAACCCTGGTAGACACAAATCGCAGGAAGGAATGAAGGTGTGTTCCTGAAAAGCTGTTCTTAGCTTTTGCGGGGTTTAACAGAAACAAAGATTCAAATCGTACTTGTATTTTTAAGTTTCATAAATTTCCGATTTCTTCGAGAGAAAAAAAATATCGGGCCGTCGAAAAATGCCTGCAAGTATTTTTATATCCGTTAGAATCCCCTCTCTCTTTTTTAAAGAGATATTCTACTATTTCAAATAATCGGTTTTCCAGAAGAAGAAAAAATGGCCGAAGTTATTTCCCGATAACAGTTAAACTCTCTAAAACTACTTTTGATTTTTTTTTTTCTTTTTGAGAATCAAAACTCAGAAAATGATTTTTTTTTAAATTTAATATTCAAGCTCTTTTAGGACTATCAATAAATATGATACCGTTTAAAGATACAGAATAACACTTTAAAAAGATTTTTTTTTTCAATCCGAGAATTCTGACGGGAAAGAATACATTTAAAAGACTTTTTATCTTCTATGCAACTTTTTTTTGTTAAAGTACTATTTAAAAAAATGTAGATACAGATTTCAGATTTCTTATCAGTTATTTACTTCCCTAAAATTTCCACTTAACTGCAAGAATTCTAAAAAGTCCCTTTGAAATAAAAAGGGGACGAAAAATTATTTCACAATTTTTCATTAAAAAATGATTCCTTATCTAATAAATCCATCATAAAGCTTGACGGATCATTTTATAAATCTTTTTTCACATCTAAAACTTAGTAATTTAAATATTCTTACTCAGATTTATACATTCTCTTAAAACGAAGGAAATTGTTCTTTCAACTTCTAGCCCTCCCCCCTCTTGCTCTCTACATCTTCCATCCCTATCTCAACATATCCAGGTGCAAACAGAGATCTATTGTTCGTTGCCAAATGGTTAGTTTTTTAAAATAGGGTTGCCAATACTTTACTGCGTTTATGGTGGCAAAGGCAAGCCTTGGCTTACTTTTAAGGCACCCTTTACCACAGTTATTTACTAACACTATAAAAACTGCGATTTTTATTGAATTCAAATTTTGCATTACTACGTTATCCAATCGCTAAAGCTCCTTTTTTACTATCCTTAAACTCTCAATTGTCAAATAGTTGGGTTTTTTAATAGGATTGCCAATACTTTACTGTACTTATGGTGGCAAAGTCAAACCTTGCCTCCATTTTGAAGCCCCATTTAGCACAGTTATTAGCTAATACTATTCTATTAGCTGGAAAGGTCGACGTCCGGAAAATTATTAGTAACTCTTCAATAAGACGTGAAATGAAACCATATAAAGTCTAATGATTATTTAATGCGATTTTTACTGATAGGAAAGAAATTAGCTTCTCAAATAGAGCTAAAGAGGTTAATTATATCTGTGTCCTTGTATTGATTCGCGAAATGGTATCATACGTTTTATGATCTCAAATTAAATCGTCCTGAAATGGAAAGAAGATAAGTAGATTCATAATGGAATTTTGTAGGAGAAGGAAAGGATTAAAATTTACGTTCCAAAGAATTCTTTCAGATGAGATAACTTCTAAATTCACGGCTACTAATGAAACTGCAAACTTTAATTAAGGCCATCTGGGTTTGTTAAGTAGATTCTGATAGGTTAATAAGACAGTTAAAATGGAATATCTGATATTTTAAGATAAAAATTCATGAATGTTTCATTGTGCCTTTTTAAAATATAGGTTGATTTAACTTTAAAAAAAGGAATTTCTTTTATGTTCATATCACTTATGGTGAGTAAAAACTTTATATTTATTAATATGCTTATTTCATTAATATCATAATTTTTATAATGTACTTTGCATGGTAGAAAACGAAATGAACACAAAAAAGCAAGATTATATAGTTAAAAAAATGAGAAAAAAAATTGCTATTGTATTCAAATATAATTTTTATCATGTCAGAACATGATGTTTTTGGGATGAGTTTTTTAGTGCCTACAAAAATACGTAGACGAAAAATTGAAATTTTATTATCTGCACAAGCATCTGAAAAAAAAACAGCTTTTAATAACTCGCTGTCATTACAAAAACTCTGATTTGAAAAAATAAGTTAATGACTGCAACAAATAAAACCTAGAAAAATGTCAATTTGAGCACGTGCATATATGAAATGTAATAAATAGTTAATGTGATATATTTTTTAAACAATAAATGCGAGACAAAGTTTTTTTGGATCGTTTGCAATACTAAAGTAACTCATTCAATGAAACAATTAAAATGAATAAAAATATAATTTAACTCGCACGAGCACGTGGTGCTTGGCCGTTCAAGAAATGATGTTCTGATATAATACATTGAAGTATGCATACCAGATTTCGTTTTAATCTTTATTTATTTTTGTACTTAATATAGTTCTGAATATTGATCACAATACTAATTTTTATATTCTTTATGGTACAAACATACAGATAAATAAAAATACTTAATCAGCATCAAAGTATAAAAAATCACTCATTTCTATCTGATTGACGAAACATAAATGACTATTTTATACATTCCTTAAATTAATGGTCCGAATAAAGATCTCAATAGTTATTAATGACCCACCTTTTAATCATCAATTGTCTATTGAAACGTTGTTTGACAAATGAGTTACGAAATAGCTATTTTACATATTTTATTTTATAAAGCTTATTTTATCAAGAAATATTTAATAATAATGCAGTAGTAATTTACTAAAAACACACTTTATTTTATCAAGAATGTAATGGATTCCCGTTAGATTCCATCCTAAAAAAACCTTCATCCACTTATATCTGATTTTCTGAATTCTCAATGGTCATTGTAATCAATTCCCCTTCCATTCTTAACTATTAATAAACATTTTATTAATAGTATATTATTATTTATCTCAAGCCCTTTGTTGAATCATGACTTCCTAAGCATCTATATATTTAATTTAATCCAGATAAAATTAAAACAGCTCTCGTTAGTGTTAATCTTCCATTAATCTACAACTTTTCCTATTTAAGAGATATGGAATGCGTATAAATCAGAAATGCAATATATTTAATATATGCAATGCTTGAAAATCCCTTGAATCCGAAAAGTTTCCTCATCAGTCTTTAGGTTGTTCCTGAAACTAAACAATAAATATTTTCTTATTGGAGAGATTTTAATGGTCATTTCAAATATCCTCTTAAATTATTATAAATTAGTATCATTTTTTTAAAAAAATCTTCAGTTGGTACACTGTCCAATCGCAGCATCGCCAAAATAACCATACATATATCATTTCATCGCGAGAGAAGAAAGAGAATCTCGTTAGCTTTCAACCTTAAAACAAACCTTCCATCAATCCAAATTGCCTATGCAATGCACGTAAATCCATCCAATCCGAAAGATTCCCTCATCACTATCAGTGAGGGACCCCACCTCCCTAAACCTAGGATGGCCTCAAGAACAAAAACACCAGAAGAGAGCACAGAAAATGAAATTGAATCACGTTTATTAAGACCGCTCTTCACCATTGACGTCACGTCTACGAAGACGTTGCCACCGACCCGAAACAAAAGCTCTGGGAAAAAGAGATTTATGGAGTTTTCAGCGGACTTTAATTTGGGGGATTATTGTACCCACGACAGTAAATATCAATGAACTTCGATTTTTGGGTCTAAGCCACCCATCTCTTCGGGGGGCTGAAAATTGATGACACTCTCGGCGCTTTTAAAGATAAAATAAGTTCGATAGGCGGCAGGATATCCTTGGAGGACATTATTATTTTGCTACTTATTCCTGGGCGGCCATTAACGCGTGAGAAATGGATAAGTTATGAGCTGAGGAATGGGAGGAGGACATTTATCCTTTTTGCAGGATAGGGCACTAAGTCGGTCACGTAAAAGGTACGTTTCGGAATGCTGAAGCAAATGGATACATGCATGCATTTTTTGGCAAGCATCGTATTAGGGAAAAAGAAGTGGCTCGTTCTTTTCTGGCATATAAATTCGGATTACTTACTCTCAAGAAAATTGTTTTGTCATCAGAAATGTAAGAATTTGCAAAGTCTAGTTTATAATGGAAATACGCTGAGAGCTCTAGTATGGTGATTACTTTTTGGTGAATTGACATACGCACCTCTAATGTGAAAATAGAGTGTAAAAGAATTTTAGAAAAGTATTCTGTCTAAGAGGAATATTTGGAAAAAAATAATGTTGCTTTCTACAGACATAAGGGAGTTAATTTTTTTCGATTTTTTTCATAAATACATGAAAATTAATACCGTTTCTAAAATTTTTGGTAACTGAAACCAGAGCCATTAATTCCTTAAACAGCCCATTAAGTTCGTGAAAGGCATTTTTTTTTCTATTAAAAGATTAAAGATTCAGCCTAAAATCTCACATAAAAAAGAGAAGGAAACTTTTCTAAATAAGTTCAAAGTGCTACGAATATGTAATGCAACCTTCCTACTAAATTTAATGTTACGTTTCGAAAGAATAATTACAATGATTTTTAGAGATAGCCAGATCAATGACGATGAAAATAGTTAAGGTTCTGGTAAACACAATATTTTTTTCTGTCTGTATTATACGCCGAGATCTAGATATTCTTCCAAAAAATTCCATATCTTGTCAAGAGTCTATAACTAGTGACAAGGTAACAAGAAAATTAATAGCTTCTTTTTATAGATACCTGTTACATCTAAGGAGTCTTTACATTGAGCATTATTGAATACCATTTCTGAAACATTATTTGCAGTTTGCTTGTATACTGCTAATTTATAAAATTATTTTTTATGTACTTGTGTATATACTATGTATGTACTAATTTATGTAGTATGTGTACTTGGACTGTACTTTTATTGCTTGTGTTTTGTACTTCTAAGAAAAAAGGGATATCAGCCTTTATATCCATCTTGTACTGAATTCCAAGAAAAGACTATACATAAAATAAAAACGCTTCAATTATAATTTAGGCTTTCGTGGAATCTTATATATCTAAATCCTGTTATCTCCAGTTGTATGTAAACTATTCAATGACTGTAAACCACTTGCTCATACGTAGATGCATATTTATCACCCACTACATATTTTTTTAAAGTCTATAGTGTATGAATTGAAATAAAATTATTTATATGCTACTTGGGGGTGTAACCTTACTTTCCAAAGCACCAATGGTTTTACAAACAATATAATAGAATATTTAACCTGGTAATAGCTAACTTTCCTTACCAAACTACTATTACCAAAATTCTCGAATTTCATTATTTTGGGAAATTCAACTAAGGTATGAATTTTGCCAATGAACTATCAATAAATCGATACAAGTATTTCGAGGCCATATGCTTAGCATATTGCGAGACCCCATTTATAGTAAACTGGTTAATTTAGTTTCCCGTCATTGCTTTTCTTTAACACATTTTTGCCTTTTTAATATAATTTTTGAATTTTATTAATTTAAAAAACATATTTATTGTCATACTATAAGTTATATCCATACCAAATTTCATTTATTTTTATTCTGTATTGCTGTATTTCAGGTTAAAATACTGGTCCCATAGCCACTCTGTTATTTTGACAGAGTTAGACTAACCCGAAATGTAGCGAATCTTGACAGTGGGATTACTGTCGAGGAAGCAAAAATGAAGAAAGCAGTGTCCATAAAGATTGTATTTATTACGGTAAAAAGTCCACAAGCTCATGCTTTAATTAAGAAATGAAACGTTGAATTAAAATATAGTTCAAGGAAATTTGCAGCATTATATCTTGGGTGAATAAACTATAACCAAATTCGAACCTAATCTTTCAGATAACTCGGCGATGCATCTAATTTACACTAATAAGCAAATCAACCGCATTGTCTGATATCACCCCATCGCTCAAAGACTCGTCCATCGATCTCTCGAGTGAACTTGATTGGATGGAAGGAGAAGTAGTACAGCCGACGAAACTCATCCGTATTTATACGAGCCGAGTTCGACAAGTTTGCATAATAAGCATTGCCAACAACAAAGGACTAAACTTGCCCGCGTGGTTCGAATACAGTTTACTTTGAGAGCATGGGGTGGAAGTGGAAAAACAACTCAAGGAAATACAGGGTGTCCAAAAAGTTCCCCTACTGATGATTTGTGAATTTATTTTACAAAAACAATAGGTTTAAAAAGAATTATTTTTATGTCAATGATAAAAAGCCCTTTTAACATAACTAAGAAAAAATACTGAACTAATAATGAATGAAATTTATACTGAAATTTATAATAAATGTTCAAAATGTCCACCCCTTTCTTGGAGACAAAGCTGAACTCGTTTGCGCATGTTTTTGGATACGCGTTTTAACATGCTAGGAGTGATTTCTGGTATCCTTTGGGTCATTGCGATTTTCATATCATCTATTGTTTGAGGATCACCTTCATAAATTTTGTCCTTTAAACATCCACACAGAAAAAAGTCCGGGATGGTCAGATCAGGGGATCGAGGCGGCCAAAGATTTTTTGAGATAAGTCGATCGCCGAAAAAGCTTCAAACATGTCTATGGTTTCATTACTCGTATGGCAAAATTTAATATACTTAAAAAAATCATGGAAAAGGATTTTTTAAATGTGGAGTACGGGAACTTTTTGGACACCCGGTACAAAGTTTAACAAGTATTTCTCGAGATATTTGGAGAATCCATCTCTTCATTTTGTCCACCAGTGTATTTCTGGAAAATAGGGTCGCAGTCACTAAATTCTAGATACATATTCGTATCTGACAGTCACTGTCATCGCAAAATGTAACGAACTTGTACTTACCAACTGCTCTGACACAGGTAAGGTTCCTGTACTGAAGGCCATTTCCGCAAGTGGGTCGGATTATTGTCACTTCACCGTGAAAACCATGTAAGCGAACTTCACAAGAGCTCCATTCCAGGGGAAGCCACTGGTATCTGAAAAATAAATTGAGTATTTAAATATTATAAAACAATATTCATTTATGTGATAAACGCAAGATGGCACACAGGTTCAGTTTGGTTTGGTTTAGTTTAGTTATATTAACATCCCGCCGTAAAGCAACCAACGCTAGGCTTATTTTAGGGTGGACCTTGTAATTTTGACCCACGGTCAGATGATGAAGATGACACCTGAGATGGCACCTCACTCTCCACACCACAACAGAGGGCACACATGTTCAGAGGAAGAAAGCTAAGAATTGTGAACTTTGCTCTTAGTTTGGCTTGGATTCCCAACGATCGGTGTTGAAACACCCAAACGTGATATAATTGTGAAACATTAAAGGTATTTACAATTTCTTTTCTTTTTTTAATTGTTTCGCATTTGTATTATGCCACTCTATTTAAATGCCCATCAAATAATTCGAATTCATTTAATTTCATTATGAAAAAAAATTAAGCAAATTATGAGATGCTAAAAATCCCCTGTCGCTACTTTCTTACAAAATAATTTTCAGACGTAAATATAATTTTAAGATAACGATCAGTGTTGCAACACCCAAACGTGATATAATTGTGAAACATTTAAGGTATTTACTAATTTCTTTTCTTTTTTTAATTGTTTCATATTTGTATTTTGCCAATCTATTTTCATGCCCTTCAAATAATTCGAATTAATTTAATTTCATTATGAAAAAAAATCAAGCAAATTATGAGCCGCTAAAAAGCCCCTGTCGGTACTTTCTTACGAAATAATTTTCAGACGTAAATATAATTTTAAGTTAACGATCAGTGTTGCAACATCCAAACGTGATATAATTGTAAAACTTTTAAAGTATTTACTAATTTTTGTTTCTTTTTTAAATTGTTTCGTATTTGTATTTTGCCAATCTATTTTCACGCCCTTCAAATAATTCGAGTTCATTTAATTTCATTATGAAAAAAAAAAGCAAATTATGAGACGCTAAAAAGCCCCTGTCGGTACTTTCTTATGAAATAATTTTCAGACGTAAATAGATTTTTAAGTTAAATTTTTTAGAAGAAAATAATAAATTTTGATCTTTTTTATTTTATAATGTTAAGAAACTTACAAATAATTATAATTCTTCACGGCATCTGGATGGATTGAATGATTGAATCGAATTTCAGATTTATAAGATTTTGAAGTCGACACTAAATAGTCCTTATTATGAGACGTTCATGCGACTATTATTCATAAACAGACAGGATCCATTTTCGGAGACAAGACTAAGGTGTAAAATCAACCTTATTTCTGTCCACCAGGGAATCTAGAGTCCGTCAATTCAACGGCAATTTCTCGTCCCCAAGTCTGATGTCCCTGGTTCGGTTCAGTTATATTAACATACCGTTTTAAAGTAACATGAGGGCCACTTTGGGACATATCTCGTAATTTTGAACCGCGTCAGATAACGAGGACGAAGCCCTTCTCCCCAAAATAGCAGGTGGATGTTTGACGCCGACGTCTCAAACGCGTACCAGACCCACTTACATGACGGTTCTTTGGCACGATTATGTCTTAAGCCATGAAACCCTCCGATTTTGAAGTCAATATCTTATCACTAGGCCACTAAAAACCTTGAGATGTCCGTAAGAGCAATTATAGATATTAATAAACTGAGAATTATTCCATTTTGAAATTATTCTTATATACTGAAAAATATATAATAATTTATTTTAAGTAATGGACAATATTTAAGCATAAGTTCGATTTGGTGTCATCTACAAATATTTTAGTATTAATATGCTAAAAAAGATTATTAGTTGTACTTTAATATTACTGATTAGTACTGATTTTTAAAAAAAGTTTAAGTAGTATTGAGTTAATATATTGGTTAATTTTGATATTTCGAATTCAAACTTCAAGATTAATCCCAACTTTTGATTCAAAAGGGTTAGAGTAAGTAATAATAAAAATTGGAGTGCTTTCGAACAAATTTTTCAGCGCCTGGAACACTTTTCATTAACGTTATTTATCGCTAATATTATGTTATATTAACACCCCTAATTCATAAAGAAATTAACATAATGCTTTAAAAAATTTTGTATCCTATATCCTATATTGTTACTCTTACTGCCTGTAAAATTACAAATTTTTTAAGGTGAAAATTGCAAGAAATCATTTTAAAGATCCCTGGTGGCCTTAATATGCTAAAAATGATAATGAGTTGTACTTTAAAACTTAGTGAATTTTTAGAGCCAGTTCACATCTTATAAAGAAAGATACAAATAGATTTTGAAAACTAAATTATATTCGAATGCAGACACTCAATATCTAAAAGGTACTGAAATGATAGCTTCTTTTTTTTCTACTTTATTAAAATCATAAATAAATTTTATGATGTATTAGAGAATTAAAACATCGTTTATTAATATTATATATATGCAGAAAAAAATAAAATTTTATGTGGTTTCTCTTTAGGGAGGGATTCAACTATTTAAAATATATTTCTTTTCTTTGAAACTTTAATTAACCCAGTAAGGTTTTTTTCTCTTTTATAAGTTTTGGAAGAGCTTCGCATCAACGCAAAGACAAACTATTTTTTTTCCTTGTGAAACTACCTTTCCTCTCTCCCCCTCTCTATACTTTAATGTTTGAAAGCTTCAAAGTATTTTTTTTTTATCTTACCGTCCAATTCGACGATGCCATTTACTAAAGGTGCGCTCAGCTAAGCACTTAACAACTTTGATTAAAGAAAATGTACAAAAAAAAATGAGCAGGTGAAGTTTTTTTTTATGTTTAAATATTTTTTTTTCTTTTTTACTTATATTTACCTCAATAGAATATTTGATTAGAGGACGAATTTAACTTTTATTCTTCAAGTGCAGAAATTCTGTAAAATATTTAAAATGTTAAATTTAATTGAATTTTCCTTCAATTTTCTGAATTTATATATAGGAGACTCTGCTAATAATTTCTTACTGACACTTTGAAAAACCGTTTCCTAAATATTAATGGATGTTGAATTTTTAAGAAGATTCGATAAAATGGCGTGATGTTTCTTTTACTCGTTGAATTTTTAATATTAGCATTTCAAAGGTTAATTTTATCATTATCGCTGATCAGAAGAATAGTTGTTGTTTCTTATAGCCCTTGTCATGGACTATTTCGCCGATGTAGACAGCGATTTAAGCCTAATCAACATCTCCTGTTCTTGTAGTAGCGTCAACTAGGACTAAGAGTGCCGCCGTCTTGGCATAAGGGTAGCGAGTCTTCCCGGAGAACTTGCCGTCCCGGGCTCAGGCTTGGTTGTTCTTCTATCTATAAGGTGAGTGAATCTGCCCTTCCCCTGTAAAAAAGGGGCTGTGCAAGCAACTAAAAGGGTGTGTAACTGTAGCGCTGTTATATTAAGTTCATAAAGATAGATTATAAGAACATTATTATAGTTTCAGAATGATTAATGCAGATTATATTTCATATTAAAAAGAAGCGCAGCTATATCATGTCAACATCATTTTTATTCCATCAACAAGCAACTAGTGTTGCCAATTCTTTAAGAACAAACTTGTGAAAAAAAAGATAATAATGTTGTTGTGTTGTTGTTACTTATGGAACTTGCCAAGGACAAGCCTCGCTGATACATCAGCAGATTTTAAGCCGGATATATACATCTCTTTGTTTTACAAGTAGCGCCATCTAGGGCCAAGAGTACGACTTAGCTACACACACGCCACAACCCTTTTTAGGGGGCGGACTACATTCATGCAAATTCATTCACTCATCTCAGATAGTAATTTAGACCTGGAACAGAGAACGATCCCCTCTGACCCAGTACCCCCAGTGACATTACTCTCGACATGGAGGACTTTGCGACCACGAACAGATTTAACGAGCGCCATTCGCCAAACACTCGGGGATTCTTTTGGCCGGTGACCTTTGAACCCGTAACCTAAGGAGTACGAGTCCAACGCTCTACCAACCAGGCTATACCGGCCAAGATAATAATACACATATATAGCTGCTACATAACTTATTCGTACTCTTGACCCTAGTTGGCGCTACTTCAAAATAAGAAACGCTCCTTTCGGCTTAAAATTCTCTGATGCCTTGGCGAAGCTTGTCCTCAGCAAGTGCTACTAATAACAACAACTAGGGCCAAGAGTACGACTTTTGCTATTCACTCATCACACGTTCGCTTGCACAACCCCTTTCAAAAGGGGAGCACATTCACATGCCTTACAGATAGAACACAGAAGAACAACCATGCTATTGAACAATCATTGTTCTATTCAATGTGGCATTGCTTTTAGCACTATATTTTCCCCCTTGTCTTGAAAGAGATCCCAATAACCTTTCCTTTCAGGATAGATAAGCTATCGGATTCGAAATTCAATTCTATCATCGATCCGTCATATATATAGATATGTGTGATGTATGTAAAATCTGATGATCTGGAAGAGACTCCGATGGCATTCTTTGAGGAGATGCAATGGATAGTTTTTTTTTGTATCCTTTTTTCTCCCTCCCCCTAATTCTTTTCATTGCACCTTGTGCTCATTTAGCGGGTAAGATAAATAAGTGTTATAGGCGCCGAGTGCTCAGAATGGTGTTAAGTTGTGAACAAGTGCATCTCTTCTCATCTTATTTGTATCTAAAAATATGTGAAGAATATCTTGATCATCGGCCAGTTTTTTTCCCTTCAAAATTCCATTTACAGGTAATTATCAATTTTTAAATATATTGCAGGGGAAATAAAAAAAATAAAAAAATAAAAATCCATAAGAAATAAAAACAGGGTAAACCCAGCCATTTAGGCTCGGGTATACACCGGGTACTACTTGTCCCGTCTTTCAAAACACTTGTAATCCCGTAATCATCATGTGCTAATCAATTATCTAGATGTGAAGTTGGCAGTGATAATCGAACATTAAGGGCGATCGTCATGCTAACATAAAAATAACATTCCATTCATTTCAGTATTGAATGAATCAAACAAGGCCCGACTTAGCCTAGTTGGGGCCCGGAGCAAAAACTTCTTTGGGGCCCCCTCTGCTTCACTATTTAAATAATGAAGAAGATTCATTAAAAACAGGAAATGCAAAATGAAATTTCTATTCGATTTGGGGCCCTATTTATGTGGGGGCCCAGGGCAACTGCCAATTATTCCCCCGCCTTAGTCAGGCAAGGGAATTAAATAATTTCGAATACTTACTTGTAGCACGAGGGGAGATCCTGTGAAACGCTCCTCTCTTCGTACAAAGGCGGGCACGGCTCTGATCCCGAGCCCACGGGCATCTGCACCAGTCGCCGGCTCCGCGTTCGAATCTCTGGAATGACCTTCCCATCAGAGGTGATGCAACCTTCCCTCTTCACTCGCCATTCGCTCCAGGGGGACACGGAACAGTCAACAGGCACTACACAACGTCTCTCCTGGATAGGAATCTCCTCCGTGATGCACAGACTGTAAAATAAACGTTACATTTAAAATTTCTGAGCTCGCAAACGTAACTCGCATAAGGTAAGAAAAGAAAACTCCTGTCGGTAGCTCTAGAAAATCTCATAAATTTACATAATTTGTTTACAGATACTGGCTCAAACTCCTCGGAGTCGCGGTCGACAACTCTATGTAACCAAAGCTTCTTCTACGCATTCTTCTTAATGAAATCCTGCATGTGACGTCATGGTGCTACTTCGTTACTCGTTCTGCGAAACATCGCTCTTTAAATGAGTCATTTGTTTGTTTTCCTTGTTATTTAAATTATTCTTTAAGTGATACATATTTATTTTTTCTTTAAGTGAGATATGTGACATATGTTTCTTGTTATTTAAATTATTCTTAAGTGAGAAGGTGTTCTTTAAGTGAGATATTAACTCATACTTATTTGTTTTAGGATTAACGTTTTTTGTTGCTGCTGCTGTTAACCCCTTGACATACGAATTTATTTAACTTTCTAATTAGATGACAAATTCTGTTTTGGTCATTTATTGTTATTATGATGACAGAGCATGATATTGTTTTAAGAATGAGGTTTTGTGGCATCAACAAAACCCTGTAGGCAAAAAATTGAAATTTTATTATCTGCACGAGCCTCTCAAAACATCAGCTTTTAATAACGCGTTGCCATCACATTTACAAAAGTGCTGATTTAAAAAAAATAAGTTAATGACTACAGCAAATAAAATCCGAGAAAAATGTCATTTTGAGCACGCGATTACATGAAGTGAAATCAATAGGAAATGCGATATTTTTTTAAACAGTAAATGCGAGACAAAGTTTTTTTTATGATCATTTGCAGTACTAAAGTGACTCCTTCAATGAAACAATGAAAACGAATGAAAATATTATTTAACTTGCACGAGCACGTGGTGCTTGGTCGTTCAAGAAATGATGTTCTGGCATGAAATGTGAATAGCAGATTTCATTTTAATCTTTTAATTTTGACATTTAAAACAGACACATGTATCATATAAATGGTAGTAAACATGTAAGCTAGACGATGCATTGTAGGGTTAATATAGTCTAAACTACTATTATAAATGTGAAAATTTGGATGGATGGATGGATGGATGATATGGTTCAATCATGCCAGAACGGCTGAAAGAAATATGATGACATTTAGCGCAGAGATAGATTATAGTCTACAGAAGAACATAGGCTAATTTTTATTCCGGTTAATTGAGTGGTTCATTTTTTATTCATTAAAAGCTAAATTTTCCATCAAAAAATAAAAAAAAAAATCCGAAAACATCTGCCTGAGCTTTTTGAATCGTTAATTTTTATTTTTCCATTTCCGGTACTCTTTTAATATTATCTTATCTAATGGAGTTCTTTGTGACTTATTGTAAAATTTCCCGAAAGAAAGCTTTTTTCATCAGAATAAAAAAAATTAAAAAATATATAATCGTTTGTTTCTATTTTTCTGTTTCCGTTTTTCATTTTAATATTATCTTACTATTCTAAAAGAAGGTTAATTAAAAAAAATTTCTTACGTTAATCTTGTGTTAATATAATTCGATATTTCCTGTTCATTTCTCTTGATTATTTTCTTGCTGTTCATATTTCTTTTCCCTATTTTCATCATTTTCGATTAATTTTTAAAAGTACCTTTACAGTTTCAAGTACATAGCATTTAAGTAGTCCCCCCCACTCTAATGATGTTAGACGTAGCATGTTTTCGACCAATTATTTCAAACGATTCTGTTTATTTTCGTAGTGTATGATAAATTTAAAATTGAAAATTGTTAATAAATAGATCTTTTGATTCCTTCAGAAGTGCTTTTGAATAAAAATTAAACAGATGAAATTAAAATTTTCTAATCTGCATTGCGTTACTCCAACTGGTGCTTAAAATTCGCGTCTTTGCGATGTTCCAATCGACGTTGAAAATTTATGCATGCACACGGTTTTGATAACATTTTACATTGTGATTAGACTGTCAGTTATAACATATGCACATCAAAATTTCCACTCGTACGAACTCGCGCGGAAGAGCTAGTACGACATTTGTTCATAACAATTGTCTGAAAATTCATTTCAAGAAGAAACTTTCAACTTTCTGAAAAACTCAAATCTTGACGCGGTTGACATAAGTTGAATTTGTGAAGTTAAAAATTCTCATTTAACAAACAAGTACTTACAAAGTAAACAAAAGAAGAGGGAAAAAAATGGACATATAGAAATTCAAAGTTTGACACTTCCTCTTTGATTTCAGCATTTTCTTTTAGTCTTCAGTATCAAATTACGTAGGGAAAGGCAAATAAGATGTCAAAATCCGAAACTCAAAAGTCATTGAAAAGTATCTCACTTACCTTAAATCCACGACAGCCCCTTCGTCCGATATACAAGTGATATTTCTCCGACTGACTCCAATGACGGGTTTTAAGGAAATTTGAATCTGTTTGTCAGGCTGGAATCGATTTACATAATTGTCCTCCGCGGGTTGGCAGGGGCTCCATTCGCCAATCTGAAGACAGGGAGCAAAAAGTTAATTGACAGAGCATCGGAGGAGTGCAAATGTTAAAAAGAAAGAAAGAATGAATTTGAATTTCATGAAGTGGAAGGCGCGAAAACAGAAATAATTGGATAAGGATGAAATTCCATTTTATGATCTTGAAAAAAGTGTAAAATAACATTCCATTCAATCTGTGTGAAATAAACATGAATAAAGCATTGTTATTATAGGCATAAATGATTGTCTTATTAATCTATTCAAGGTCCATGGGAAGCATACTTCTTATAAAAATTATCAATCTTCGAATTAAAAATATGTTAAATTAAATCGAGGTAAAATAAAAATGCATAAAATATTGTTATTTTAGGCATAAATGATTGTCTAATTAACCTTTTCAAGGGCAGTGGAAGTTTGCTTTTCATTAAATTAATCAATCCTCAAATTAAATCTTCGCTCCATTAAATCGATCTGAAATAAAAATGAATAAAATATTGTTATTATAGGCATAGATGAAAGTTTAATTAACCCTTCTAGGGACAGGGGAAGTATGCTTCTCATTAAATTAATCAATCCTCGAATTAAATCTATGTTCCCTTAAACAGAGGTGAAATAAAAATGCATAAAATATTGTTATTATAGGCATAAATGATTATCTAATTAACCTTTTCAAGGGCAGTGGAAGTTTGCTTCTCATTAAATTAATCAATCCTCGAATTAAATCTGTTGCATTAAATCGTTGTGAAATAAAAATGCATAAAATATTGTTATTATCAGCATGAAATGAGTGTTCAATTAAAGTTTTCAAGGGTCAGGGGGAGTATGCTTCTCATTAAATTAATCATCATTAAATTAATCAATGCGTAAAATATTGTTATTATCGGCATAAAATGACCGTTTAATTAACCCTTTCAAGTACCAGAGAAAGTATGATGTCCATTAAATTAATCATTCCTTGAATTAAATCTGTTGCATAAAATCGTTGTGAAATAAAAATGCATAAAATATTGTTATTATCGGCATAAAATGACCGGTTAATTAACCTTTTCAAGGGTCTGGGGGAGTATGATTCTCATTAAATTAATCAATCCTCGAATTAAACCCATGTTGCATTAAATCGTAGTGAAATAAAAATGCGTAAAATATTGTTGTTATCGGAATAGATGCGTGCTTAATTAACCCTTTCAAGAGCTATGGGAAGTATGCTTCCCATTATGAATCTTCGAAAGAAGTTATATAGATTGGGATAAGTTCTGATGCCATTTTCAACAAGACCGAAACCTGGATGTTTCAGTGACTTAACTCACAAAAAATGCTGCGTTTTGATTTATTGCTTGCTTATCAATCATCCAACTTAATTAATTAATCAGACTAAATTTATCGAATATTAATTTATTCGATAAATTTAGTCTGATTAATTAATTAAGTGAATTACATTTCTTAAGCTAATCTCAAGCCTAAAAATATTTTAATATACTATGAATTGAAAAAAAGGTCTTTTAATGTGTTCGGGATGGGCAGTATACCGTCTGCGTGGTGGCTAGCGCATGTTAAATCTGCCGTGGTTACAAAGCTGAATGCCAGGAATAATACCGTTTGGGGTACTGGGTCAGAGGTGATCGTTCTCTGTTCCAGATCTAAATTACCATCTGTGGATGAAAGAAGTGCGCACTAAAAAGGGATTGTGACGTGTGTGAGCGAGAAGTTAGACCTGCTCTCGGGTGCTCTGGGATTTCATACTTTCAGAAGCTACTGTGACCCTTCTGCCGTTGTAAAGTGGAACACGAGAACAACAACAACGTGTTAAGGAATAAATTATATAATTAGATTAATAGATTATACACATATCTATGAAATACCGTTTATCAGTCATATATGTAATACCATCAAAAGATATTCTTAATAAGTTCAAGGTAATTATCCCTGGCCTTGGCGATGAAATTGAAGGTCAAGGAAATTCAAAATTTATGGCTCTATCTTCATTAGTAACTGACATCTAAATATTCTTTTAAAAAATTATATGCCCTGTCGGAAACATATATAAAGGGAGAACAGCTCACATTTGAAATAATCGGAAGGAAACATATTTAATCTAACCACATTAGCGTGGGTAAAAATAAACTGAATTCGTGATTTATTTGGCGGTGGAGAAATGCAGATGTTTGGCGGGGAAGTAAAAAAGCGAACGTTGAAATACCTTACAACCAGGTCACCTATTTAATGTTGTTTTTTATACTTAAATTAAACTAGACGCATCATAACTATCAGATGTACGTAATATTAATGTGGTAAAGTTAAGGTATCTGAAATTTTATTCCACAATGCAATTATTACAAGTATTTTTATAGCCCTGTGAAGAAAGGTTATGTGGAGTATTTGGAACTGCATTACATAACATTTAAAATCAAATTTGTATCAAAAGACATGAAAATCCGGTTAGGGATTTTCGCCAGATTAAACATAAACACTTTCATACGTTCTGGCATGATGCTATTATATATTTAAAGATAATCTAAATTTTCAATTCTGCCATCTGTTATCAAATATATTTATATACAGAAAGAGTAAAAAAGAAGAAGTTCCAAAATCTGGGGATAAACAGAGGATAAATAATTCTTACGCAAGATAGTTTTTCACCTCAAAGTTCTGTGTTTGCGCAGTTAAGAAGAAACTGTCCCTCGAATATGTTAGGCTATCAAAATATCATGACATAGCACCTGGTGATTTCCGAAACGGGAAGATAATAGTGTATTATAACCAACTGTAACTGTGATAGTTTACTCTAAAGTCAAAGATAGAATATTCCTTCCTGAATCGTAAACGTGTGATTTCCCTTAATTGTAATTAAAATGGGAAATGCCGGCTTTCTGGCACAGAGATAGCGCGTCTTCCTCGTGTTCTGGGCGTCCCGGGTTCAAGTCCCGGTTTGGGCATGGTTGTTCTGTGTGCTATCTGTGAGATGTGTGACTGTGCCTCCCTGTAAAAAGGGGCTGTGCAAGTAAATGTGGTGAGTGTGTAGCTAAGTCGTACTCTTGGCCCTAGTTGGCGCTACTAAAAAACAAGAGACGCTGATTAGGCTTAAATTGCTATTTACTTCAGTTTGTTCATTGCACGTAACTACACAAAATAATGAGAAATTTTAATTTTAACTCAATAATACTTTGTGTTCAACAGAAGCATGAAATGGGTAAAAAAAATAAGTTTCATATTTTTTGTAACGATAGATTTCGAATCGTTTAGTCTTTGTTGAAAATAAGTTATGATTTTTTTATCTTTCTTAGTCATTTTTTTTCAAACAACATCATTAGAAAGAAAGCAAAAACAGATTAGGTCATTCCAAAAGCACATTAACAAACCAAAAACATACGAATTTCTATCAAGCGAGATTATAAAAACGTTCTTCTAATTCCACACAAAAAAAAGAGAATCGAAAGTGGCTAGAAGGCAAACAGAAGAATTAATTATGAGAATTATGCGAACTGTTACATACTAATTTCCCCAACCATTCTCTGATTTTTTTCTCTCTCTGTTTTTTTATATCTGAAGGTATCTAAAAGGAAAAGATAACGACAATGTGGGAGATAAAAAAAAGCAAAATAAAAGAATTTGGTTAAAACAGTGAATCGTCAAAATTCCTAATGATTTTTATAAAAAAACAGTTCAAGAACAAAAAAAACATTGGAGCAAAGATAAAGATAAATAAATGAATAAAAAAAGTTTTGATTGTAACACTGGTGCAAAAATTGCTTCACAAAAGAAAAAAAAAGAATGAAACATGGAAATAACAAGTGTGTTTTGATAATTGCCTGAGAATCTTTTCATCTAATTGCATATGCAATCAACTATCAACAAATGGTTTTTCCTGAGGTAGTTTTTTCCCCTCTCTTTACAAACTTTTTTTCCTTCATTCTGCTTCATTATGATGAAGAAAACTTAATTAAACGGCTTTGTTAATAACTGAGGACAAAAACAACCGACAATTTCGCTCTTAGTAGCAGTAATTTTAATTCTTTGAAGTGGTAATTATAAAGAAAAGCTGTGATAAATATTAAAAGGAAGTGCTTTCACATTAATTCGAGCTTCCAGTAAGATATTTTTATTTTAAAGTGTAATATTTTTAACTGTGAAAGTGAATTTCTCTATCTAAAAAATGTGGGCGTTCCAATAAAAGAACGATAGGGAAAAAAGTCTGTTGTTTGGAGCTTAAAATCTACTCTTTTTTTATGTGTTCGTCTTTTTCCGCTTTTATAATCTATAAAGAATATTGTTAAACTGAATAAAATGTTTTCAACCATTGAGATATAACATTTTTTTAAAATACTTGCACCTTTATTCTTAGGCTTTGGTCACTTGTGGTTACTTTTGTAACATAATTTATCGGTATGCATGTCGTATAATAATATAATGATGTTAAATATTATTGATTTTCATCATTCAAATTCTGAGGGAGGTTTTCTTTATTGGTGAATTAGTGATGGATCTGCATTACGCTTCGAAGACCACAAATAAAAGAATTGCCTTGGGAAAATGTGTTGATTGTATTGTTATGAAAATAAAATTAATTTTAAAACACACTTTAAATTGTATGCTAAAAAAAACATAATTTTTCAATTTACGTACCATTATCATAAAATATCAAAAACTCTTTAAAAAATTTTTCCCCAAACTATTTACTAAAGGGAGTCATTTTAAGAAGTGAAATAATTAGTTATCCAATAATTATTTCTGAAAAAATTAAAACAATATACTTCCATCATAAGCACACAAATGCAAAACAATTAAAAAAACTTATCACATCAAGAATTATCAGAAACCGATCACAGAATTCTATCATTTTACTTATGCATTTAATTTTATACATTTATTCTATAAAATTTGAAATACATGTATATACATAACCTTTATTTTTATAATGATGGAATTCTATAATCGGTTTCTGATTACCGATTACAGAATTCCATCAATGTAAAAATAAAGGTTATGTATACATATGCATTTCGAATTTTATAGAATAAATGTATAACATGGAAGAATAAAATTAAATGCATAAGAATTATAAACTTATCCTTATAGGGCATTTATTCTAAATTTATTTATTTTCTTATCTTGAAACGTACATTGAGGATGCATCATAATGTGATTGAAGTTATCGCCCACTTCATTCCATCAAAATGCTCTAACTCTAATATATTCAAATATATACAAAAATATTCGCTTAGTATTTTTACTACATTGATTAATGTTATAGGCATTGAAGTAGATAATTATTTTATTCCATTTATGAGTATACGCCTGGAAGTCATATTTCCAATGGAATGACATTTACATTATTTTGACTGGATTAAAACGATTTAGATTGTTTTAAATGGACAGATAAGCTACTAAATCTAATTCGAAATCTGTTGAACGGCCATAAACCACTGTAAATGCCAATATATTATGAAATCAAAATGAATAAAATAGAGCTAATTTGAGGGTTAAGGAAAATTCTTAACAAGCATAAAAGTTTACTTAAAATGAATCAACATATCCCAGTTGCGGTTTTTTTTTTTTTTTTGTACAGTTTTGAAAAATTATTTTTTTATAATTCGAGGATATGATGTCGTTTTGGTTTGAGGTTCCTAAAGTTAAAAAAAAAATGCATAGGCAGAAAAGTGGCGATTTATGGGTTTTGAGACATCCATTTTTTCGCTTTTAGGGTTATCAGAAAATGATATAGTCACATTTGGCGACTTGTTCATTAAAAAAGTTTTTTCAACTTGGCGCGAATGTAAATGGCGGCATGTTAAAAAAAAGCAATACAAGAACAAATATACAAGCGAACCATTAAGAAATTGCTGTCAGTAAACAATCAATACATATTGTTACAAGCGGGCGAGTGGCCGAAAACGCACCAAAGATGGCGACGTTTGGCGAGGAGCCTCGTACTAGCTTGATTGGTTTGGCGAAAGGAATAGCCTAGTAGCTGCTGGATTGCGCGCGTTGTTTTGAGAATTTTCACGAGTTTCGGTGCACGCGCTTCTTCGACTATATAAGGGTTTTTTCTCATTCTTGATAATTATAGATTCTGTTTAGCATCTGAAAGGAGGTATAAACACAAACAGTAAGTAATTTTCATGAGTTAGTCTATACATTCCATAATGTTTGATTGTAAAAAAGCTCACACACATAATAAAAATATAAATCATTTACAAAAAAATCAGTTTTATAACTATAGGAACTTCTTCAAAAAATGTGTTCTTGAGAGTATTATAAGCAAGAATTATAATTAAATACATCAAATATTACTTGCTAGACATCTTACAATAAAGGTAGCATTCATTAAAAATTTATCTTCCTACATCGTAACTTTATTTGGCCTAGAGAATATTGTATATTATAAAGGAAGTGTTTGTATTGTTTAAATTTCAATACAACTATAGTTATATTGTTACAAGCGGACGGACGCGCACCGAAGGTGAAAACGTTGGCGGCGTTTCACAAGGAGCTCTGCGCCAGCCGAGTTGACTTGGCGATTGGAATATTCTGGTAGCCTCGAGACAATCGTGGGCCCGGCTATATAAGGGAAGGGTTGCCGAAAGAGGAGTCAGTGAGTGAATTCGGCAGCGTTCCTCTCTCAAGGAAGAGAAGCGTTTTGCTGGAGTAGCGAATTTCCGCTTGTTATTAGTGATCTGTATTTGTGTTTGCTGTTAAACGTTGTGTTATTGAGCTCGCTGTGATTTACTGTTGCATTTACGCTGTAATACTTGTAAGACTTGCATTTACGCTGTAAGTGATCGTTGACTGCTGGATTGTGTTTTCTGAAGTTTTATTTTTTCAAGTCATCCTGTATATACCTGTAAATACATGTGTTTGTGCTGTCCTCATATAAAGTCCATTCAATCCGAACCCACTACGCTAAAAACGTAACTATATTTTAATTACTATTTTTTTTAAAAAAAATGGCACATAGCCCTATCGTAAGGATTACATTTTCCAAAATTATGAAATTTGTTTATAAAAAAGTTCTGGTCGTGAATCTGTATACATATCTGAAATCCTTGCCTATATAAGACCGACGACAAATAAATCCAACCCAAAAAAAATCTATAAAAGAAATCAATGCAGTAGTTGATTTCTTAAACCATCTCTTCAATTTTCCCGGGGCTCTATCATTACTCCACCGAAGTCTTTCTTTTTAATGAGCACCCAAACGAGCGATCTAATTTGGCAAGTTGACTCGTAAAAATGAATCCGGATGATGAAGTGAAACTGTGGTTCATTAAGTTTGCAGGAAATGCTGATGCGGCTGTTTTAAATACGCCAGAGCAGTGTATAGTAATGACCTAAAATCATTAAATCAGGCGTACAAAGAATAATTTTTCAAAGCGTAAAATTATAAAAGAAAGTCTCATTCAGGCATTTGCAATTTTTCGCTAACTTTTCTATAATATCGGCATTGAAATTCGCAGAAAACAAATTCAGTGAGGACTATACTCGTTTGCACATGCTTTACCACTCCTAAAAATCAACATAGATATTGTTACGTTTTTAGAGTAGCGGGCTCGGATTGAATGGACTTTATTTGAGGACAGCACAAACAAATTTATTTACAGCTGTTTACAGGTATATACAGGATGACTTGAAAAAGTAAAACTTTAGAAAACACAATCCAGTAATAATCAGTCACTTGCCGGCTGGCTGGCATAGAGGTAGCGCGTCTGCCTCGTATTCTGGAGGTCCCTGGTTCGAGTCCCGGTTCGGGCATGGTTGTTCCTTTGTGTGCTATCTGTGAGATGTGTGAATGTGCCCCCCTATAAAAAGGGGCTGTGCAAGCGTATGTGTGTGTGTTTCATCTTCATATGAGCTAGAAGTCAGACTTCTGCCCTCGGGTGCTCAAGGGTTCATACCCTCAGAAGCTACTGCACCCCTCTTTCCACGGTAAAAAGCGGACACGACATCATCATCATCATTAATCAGTCACTTACAGCGTAAATGCAAGTCTTACACGCAATAAACACAGAAAGCAAAACAAATATCGTATAGCACAATAAACAGTAAATCGCAGCGAGCTCAACAACACAGCGTCAACAGCAAACGCAAACACAGCTCACTAATGACAAGCGACAATCCGCTAGTACAGCAAAACGCTTCTCTTCCTTGAGAGAGCAACTCTCAACGAATTCACTCACTGACTGCTTTTACGGCAACCCTTCCCTTATATATCCGGGCCCGCGTGATGAGAAGAAACGCGGCGCAGCCAGAATTGTCTCGGGGCTGGCAGAATATTCCTTCCGCCAAGTCAACTCGGCTGGCGCGGAACACCTTATGAAGCGCCGCCAACGTTTTCACCTTCTGGCGCGTTTCGCCCGCTTGTAACAATATATAGCCCAATAGATATAAAACAGAGAATCAATTCATATTCACAACATTAAAAGTATTACGACTCATGTCATCTATTTCTTACATATAGTGCGATTTCTTCATAAAATGTTCATTTTCTTTGTTTGTTTGTTTTAAACATTATCAAATCTCTTTAATGTATATAATTTTACATTATTCTTAATATTTCGATCTATACTACTATTATAAGCAGGAATATTACTATTATAAATAAGCTACCCCTAAACCGGCGTCCTGGTTTAGGAATGGAACGTCTTCCTCGTTATCTGCGAGTCCAGGTTCAGGACGGGTTTTTTTCTATCTGTGGAATGTGTGAATTCCCTTCCCCTATAAAAAGGGGTAGTGCTAGAAAATGTGTAACACATGAAGTATCTAAATCGTGCTCTCGGTCGTAGTTGGCGCCACTGAAAAACAAGAGACGCTCAATCGGCTTAAATCGCTAACAGTTCTGACAGCGGACTTGAAAAATGCCATAAGTAACAAGAAAACAACATAAATGGGAAAGTCTGGATGGATGATGTCGATTAATCACGCCAGAACAGCTGAGCGAAATTGGATGAAATCTAACACAGATATCGATTTAGTCTAGAATAAAAGTTAACCTTCTCTCTAAAAGTGTTCATTTCCCCACCACCAAATGAGTAAGACTTTAGTTCGTTTGTTTTCCATGCTAATGAGATTAGGCTTAAATGGTTTCGACCGGTTATTTCAAACTATTTAGTTTATTTTGCTAGTGTTTGATGCATTTAAAATTAAACATTGTTAATTAATAGATTTTTACGATTCCTTTTGAGGTACTTTTGAATTAAAATAAAACAGAATATAGGACATTAATAATTTATAATCTGTGTTGTGTTACCCCAACTGGTGTAGAAAATGCACGCATTTGCATTGTCTCAATTGGCGCCAGACCGTCAGTTTTCACAAATGCACAACAAAATTTCCTCGCATACGAAGGCATTGGTAATAAATAGAGATGAAAAAATAAAAGAGAGTTAGGCACCCAAATATAAGGAAAAAAATTAAGAAGATTTGAACTTTAGTTTCGAAACAATCGCAGCATAATAATGTTTTCTTCTTCATTTAATTGTTTTAATGTGGTTTTGATTGCTGAAAAGTAATAGCCTGCAACCTACGCAAAAATATATAAAGCAGCTTGCATAAACATATATTCAGCAACTAACACAATAGCAAATATTGTTGCAAAACACACTTGAAAACTCCACTTTTAGCAGATATGCATTCATTGGATAAAATATTAACTCAATTTTTCCCAATGAATGCATATCTGCTAAAAGTAATAAGATATTACCAAGAATTAGTATCGGCAGTTACAAACACAAAGACTATGCAGAGCATAAGATACTGTGAAAAACTGATGTTCGAAAATGACGACTATGGCCTGTAAATGCCAACACATATCAAATACACCGATAATTGATCGAATATTTGATTATAATCTTATACATCCGCGTCATCAATGTGTATGCCACTAAACACATATATGTATTTGTGAAAGTCGAAAAAAATGCAGCAAAGATAACCACAAATAAAGATATATGCTGTTCAAGTTATGTCATTACATAAAAATAATTTTAAGATTTAATGACTTAAAAATAAATGTCCATTTTTTTAAAATCATTTTTGTGATTAATAAAGAAATGTGTGAATATTATTACTATCTTTTTATTTACAGAAACTTGATATTTATGAAGTTTTTGGTTATCTGACCCTCTTAATAATAAAGTAATATTTAAAACCATAGCAAAATATTTTTATTCTGGTTATTCTGAGAATGTTATTTATCTGTGGTCGTAGGAAAAAAAATCCACAACGGTTCAAATGTCAAGTTCTTTGTCAGCTAAATTTAGAACTCAAATTTTAATTCTTAACATTTATCTAAGTGCAACTTCAATCATTATAAACCACTAATCATTATTAACCACTGGTTTGCCCGTATGCCGTACGTGCATCGATTTACGAATTTTGATAGCTGTAAACAAAAAATAAACCGTTCATAACGATTATAACTCAACAGTAAAATGACTTCGAATGCGTAGATAAGTCAAGTATTCTTTGGATTTCCATTTGAATCAAAATAAGAAAATACTCCCAAAAACAGAAGGTGTCATTTTATTAGTTAGCAAAGAAAATAAACCTGATAAGGGGTTAAGAATAATATTGAGCATCCATTGTTCTTCTCATGCTAGAATTTAAGCATACCTCCCTCTTTAAACCTACAAGATATTGAAATTCTCCAGTTAACTCAAAAGTGAAAACTCTGCGATAGAGTGACGACCCCTTGTCTTTGCCTTGATTCCTCTTAAGCAAGATATTCGAAAAAGTATCATCCTTGTCATTATTTATTGCATCTGATATACGGAGAAGAAAATACACCACTCACCATCAGTGCACGGTGAATGTCGATATTTGCTCACTTAAATGAGAAGTACGAATACAGTAAGACCCCGCTTAACGCTGTTTCGTTTAGCGCTGTTTCGGTTTAGCGCTCTTTTATTTCAACCCGGGGATTCCCCGAAATATTATGCAGCGATAGGTTTCAAATACATATCCGAAAAAGTGTACTTGTATTTCTTGTTTGGTGCGGTATTGTACAGACATATTT
>JAOUZG010000678.1:3707446-3720953 GCA_026289955.1 Argiope argentata | reverse complement strand
GGCAAACAACATTAGATGCTTTTGTCACAAAAAGGCAGAACACTGAAAACGCGGAAGGCTAACTAAATATGACTGACTTAGAATTTAATTTGTTTTTTTAAAGAATATTCGTTTTGTTATTTATATTTTGTTTTTATTTTTGCAAGAAATAATTATGTGGTATTAATTTGGGCTTTAAGAAATAAATGTTTGGTTTTATTTTTATTAAAAAAACATACTTTTTAAATTTAATACCTAACCAATTTCCTAGCCATCTTCCCCTAACCCCAATATTTAAATGTAAAGATAGCCTCGTTTAGCGCTGTTTCGCATTACGCTCTACTTTGATGGAACGTATCCCCCGCGTTAAGCGGGGCCTTACTGTATTTAGCAAATGTTTCGGTCATATACCAAGTAACTATGTGAATGTCGACATTCACAGTGAGGTTAATGTTTTGATCAATGCCCTTCTTGAATAATCTCTTTTAGATTATTCTCTTTGATTCTAGATTGCTCAACTAATGCAACTTCATTTGACCACAGCTGATGCCTCTGCGGCGATAGCGAATAGCGCTTGACCCGAACACCCAGTTTTAAGATTAGTAACCAAGTAATATGCCGATCGTGCAAAAGTGACACTTCAGCTCGAGAGATGTTAATTGGCTTGTATAATTTTCACTTTATACTCTCCCACCAATGAATCAGTGATTAGAAGGCGAGAATGTGTGTGAGTTGGTGGTGATGTTAACTGCCATATTTTAATACTCTCCTCGGTGTTGTTGTTGCCGATAGAGGGCGCCACGACAGTTGAATAAGCTGCGTAAGAAGGTTGCATTTAGCCAAGGTCGCCGGGTTCACTATTGCGGTGGTAGCGGATAGCGCTAAGCCGAACTCCCAATCTTATGGATAGTAGCCGATCGAGCAAAAGTGACACTTCAGCTCGAGAGATGTTATCTGGCTTTTATAACATTCACCATACCTCCCTCCCACCGTCTCCTCATTGGTTCAGCAACTAGTTCCTGTGATTCTCAATCTGATATATCCAGACTTAACCGCTCTCTGGACTGCAACGACAGTCTAGACTTATACTTATAGCCTCCTTCAAACTCCTGCCTTGCTTCGTCTTTTCCTCTGATATTTTCCGCAAATAACAATAACATGAACTACAATGGACCGTATCTCTTGTCAACATTTAGACAAAGCACACATAAAATTTCTAATTAGATAAAAAAAAAGTTGAATGAAAATAAATTTAATAGAACCGTTAAAAATATTTGAATTTGAAAATAACAAAGCTTAAAGTTTAACGATATGTCCCGATTTAGTTTTGTTATATTAACGCCCCGTTTTAGAGCAGCACTAGAAATATTTTGGGATAACCTTCGTAATTTAAATAGCGGTCAGATGATAAGAACGGCACCTCATCTGTCACCCCCTGTTCAAACATTCGGATCTCATCGGTATGCCATATCCGTTGATACGAAGATTCGTTGGCGGAATCGGATCTCGAACTCGGAAACTCCGGTTTGGAAACTAGACCTTAAAACAAGGCCAACGCGTCCGATATTATGTCTTCAAATTATTAATAAAAATTTTAAATAAATTCTACTAATTTGTATTTAAAATACAATAAAAATGATAATTTCTTATTATTCAAGAGGAAACTACGAGATAAATTTGGTAACTCTATAGTTCAAGAAGGATTTATAGCAATAAGGGTGCGGTTACACCAAATTTAGAATAATTAAAAATTAAATTATTATGAGAATAAAAGCAATATTTTAAATTTACGACCAATAATTCATTCTTAATACTATCCATTAACATTGTAACTATTTCCTCAACTAGATCTAGAATATTGATTATTAGGAGTTATTAATAAAGGCTAAGGATTCTAAAACCACTTAAGGATTAATTATTGAGGGATGGTTAAGAGTGCCTTTTTTCCTTTCTTTCATATAACAAAACAGAAAACTGTTAAGGGAAAGTTGTAGTTATCATGGTTAATGTAATAAAGTCATGAGAAATTAGTTCAAAAAGACAGATAATGACAACTTGACACATTAAGGACAACAAAGAAATTTGTTAGACATATGCCTGGAATCTCACTTTTTGAGGCAAATGTGTACGCTCTAAAGATCCATAACAGAGGGAAAGCGAAAAATGAGAAAAGTCGTGAGTGGTCTGTTGCACATGGGACGTGAAACCCTAGAAAACTCGGCAGCGATCCTTAATGTGTTAATATATTCTGCTTGCAACGATTCGTTTTAGGAACAGAAAACATTCTAGATAATTAATAAAACTAGAATTCATATATGTCTGAATCGAATGAAAGTCGCGATACGAACCTGCAACGCTAGGACCAGTAGCCGAGTAACATAACCACAATACCAAAAAGTCGACTTCCATATCGTAGATGTTATCAGGCTTATAAGACTAGCGTCACAGTATCCCCCCACCAGTGAGTCAGAGGCGAGACGAATGATTTGATAGAGCCAAATGTTATGGCGAGCCTGTGAGTGAGTTGGTGTGTCGAGTGAACAACGACTTTGTTGGCTGGTAGATGGCGCCACGACAGATCAGAAAGTTACGTTTGTCAAGGTCACCAATGAGCGAAGTGAAGGTCGCGGTACGAACCCGCGACGCTAGGGCCGATAGTCGTGTAATATAACCCCTACACCAAAATACGACTTCAGTATCGTAGATGTTATCTGGCTTATAAGGGTAGCACCACATGTCTAAGAATACATTTTTGTAGAAACACTTACTTTAAGTAGATATTTCTTTCGCTTCACTTGAGTATCGTTGCATTCTTCATATAAAGACGCTAAAGGACACACTGGATCATCCAAGCGTTCGGGACATGGCATTCCTTTGTCTGTTGGAGCGACCACCACTTCCATTACCTAGGGGGAGATTAAAAGCATAAAAAAATTATTATTATTATTTAAAAACATTAATTTGTTTTGGTTTGAGGTTTCTGAAGCCTGAAAAATATATAGGCAACAAAAAAAATTATGCTTTATATATTATATAGGACTAAAGACCAATTGAGATGTCACGTGATTGTTCCAATTCAACCGGTTTGAATTGGTTAATGACTTAAATTAATTAAGACAAATGATAACTTTAAAAAATGTTAAGGTTCTCACATGGTAGTTTGAAATTTGCGATCGTAGATTTCATTTTATTACTTGTTTCTTCTTTAATTCTAAAATGACGGTTACATTGATAAAAAGTGTATTAAGTGACTTTTGATAATTCTATATAAAAACTAATTTTGACTTATACGAAAACACATTAAAAGATAATCCACGGAAGTATAAACAAAATGCAATGTGATACTATACACACCAAATACATATATATTTAATGAAGTGTGTAAAACCATGAACTAAAACTGTCACCGATGGCAGAACATCAGGTGATACTCAGAAGTGCTTATTATTTATGTATGCATTGAGAAGATTTTACATTTTATAAAAGTGTGATCCTGTCCAAAAAATTGCCACTTTAGCTTGTCACCAACCGAACGCGTATCGACTCCAGATATAATGTTTAATTCTTACTTTTTAAATTCCCTTAATTTAATTTTTATAATATAAAATAGAAAGATTAAAATGAAATCTCTTATGCATAGCTCAATGTATCTTGTCAGAACATCATTTCTTGAACGGCCAAGCACCACGCGCTCGTGCGAGTTAAATTATATTTCTATTCATTTCAATTGTTAAATCGAATGAGTCACTTTAGAACTGCAAACGATCCGAAAAACTTTGTCTCGCATTTATTCTATTAAAAAATAACACATTTCCTATTTATTTCATTTCATGTAATCGCGTGCTTAAAATGACATTTTTCTAGGTTTTATTTTCTGCAGTCATTAACTTAGTTTTTTCATCAGAGCTTTTGTAAATAAGATGGCAACTCGTTATTAAAAGCTTATTTTGTGAGATGCTCGTACAGATAATAAAATTTCTATTTTTCGCCTACGGATTTTTGTTGACGCTAAAAACCTCATCGAAAAAAAACATCATGTTCTGACATGATAAATATCCTTTTTTATAGCATATATAAAACATAGATTTCAATAGTTCTTCGAAACTATTGTTTCGCTTAACAAGACAACAATTTAGAATATAAATAATTTTTGCTAATTCATCTGCGGAAATTTTATTGATATTTAAACTAATAAACAAAATCATATTACAAATTAAAAATAAGTATCATTTAAAAAATATTTTTTGAATGCTTCTTATCAAATAATAGTCACATCGTCGAATGTTCGAAAATTTAAAAAGAAATTCTCAATGGTGCATATTACCTAATTTAGTTTTTTTTTTCGTTGATTTTCCAATATAAGAGTTTAATTTAGAGTTTGTGGCGAATCAATTGGAAGAATTTAAATGGCGTAACATCTACCAGCAAAAAAAGTGGAAAAATCCTCCCTTCCTTCTCAAATAAATAAATAAACTCTGATTTTCAGGCTAGACTATGTAATGTTTCGTAATTGGAGGTTTTCAGCTTTCTATCTGAAGATTTCAATGACTGTTTTAGATCTTTTGCGTTCGTCAAGGGCCAAAATACTTTTTAAATATTAGAATTTGAAATTTATATTTCACAAGACCATTTAATTTCTGAGCATTGACATATCTGTATATTATATGGATATTATTCTACAGGGTGTCCAAAAAGTTCCCGTTCTCCAAATTTAAAAAATCATTGTCCATGGGTTTTTTTTTCAAGTATATTAAATTTTGCCATACGAGTAATGAAACCATGGACATGCTCGAAGCTTTTTTCGGCGATCGACTTATCTCAAAAATTCTTTGGCCACCTCGATTCCCTGATCTGACTATCCCGGATTTTTTTTTTCTGTGGGTATATTTAAAGGACAAAATTTATGAAGGTGATCCTCAAACAGTAGATGATTCGAAAATCGCAATTACCCAAAGGATACGAGAAATCACTCCTAGCATGTTAAAACGCGTTTCGAAAAACATGCGCAAACGAGTTCAGCTCTGTCTCCAAGAAAAGGGTGGACATTTTGAACATTTATCATAAATGCAAGTTCAGTATTTTTTCCTTAGTTATGTTAAAAGTGCTTTTTATCATTGGCATAAAAATAATTCTTTTTAAACCTATTGTTTTTGTAAAATAAATTCACAATTATCAGTACGGGAACTTTTTGGACACCCTGTACATCAAAAGTCCCTTTATATGGATTGCTTGCTAAGTTATTAATAATATTGAGACCCAATGGCGTAGTGGTCACCCTTCGCGCTTCAGCCGCACAAGTCTGATGTTCGATTCTGAGGTAGACTCAGCCTTTCATCCCTTAGTGGGTCGATAAATTGATGGCTAAGCATGATTGGAAACTACACATTGGCGGTACCAAGCTGGTGTGATTTTTTTTGGAGATGCGATCCAGCTCAGATGTCGTCCTTGACATTTGACAGGGGTTTAAACTTACGAGTTACATCCTTAAATAGCCCTTGTTTTGCTTTTTACAACGGGACGTTAATATAACTAAATTAAAGCTATGGGTTACGCGTTATACTGACCATAGCCTAGACATATGCCTTGCACCCCAAGGCCGTCGGTTAAGAAAACATATACGGTCACTGTAGGGCTTGTCCTACATGGGCTGTCATACCACTGAGTTTCTTTTATTAATAATATTAAATTTGCATTAATTTTGAATACAAATAGGTCATTTATTTTTAAAAAACATCCGAATAAAAACAGTCTCAGACGAAAAGGAGGGGAAGTAATTAAATTAGTGAATTTAAAACTTTTTTTTTGCAAGAATGTTGTAGCATAAACTTGGATCTCATAGGAGCCAAATTTATTTGGCGAATGATAAAGGTGGAGAGTCTTTCATTGGGAGCTAAATTGGAGTATGTAAAAAAATTTAGAAAAAAATTGTAAGCTTTTGATCACCTAATTGTTCGTAAATTCATATATCCAAATAAAAATTCAGGAATTAAAATTATCTCCACAAAATTAATGCGATTGGTTGCTACCAAAAAGAGAGGATGTTATGGTAAGATTACATCCAAAGACTCACTGAACCGATCTCGTAAGCCATTAAATATAACTACAAAAATTCATTATCAGTTAAAAATTAATATTCGATGTTCGCATCAGGCCTCAAAAAATTAAACGGGATCAGTATTTATTTAAATAATTGCCCTAACGATTTAGTGAAATTTCTGCTAAATTAATCTGTAGCAAGATTAGTTTTAATTTATGGCTTCATCATCTATAAAATCTGGTTTTTTTCATGTCAGAACAATGATGCTGTTTTGGAGATGAGGTTTTTGGCGTCAACAAAAATCAGTCGGCGAAAAATAAAAAAATTGAATATCTGCACGAGCATTTCAAAAAATCATCTTTTATTAACGCTTTATCATTGCATTTACAAAACCTTTGGTTTTAAAAATACGTTAATGACTACAGCAAATAAAATCTAGAAAAATGTCATTTTGAGCGCGTGATTATGTGAAATGAAATAAATAGGAAATATGATATTTTTTTTAAAACAGTAAATGCGATACAAATTTTTTTATGATCGTTTGAAATACTAAAGGGACTCATTCAGTGAAACCATTAAAATGAATAAAAATATAATTTAACTCGCACGAGCACGTGGTGCTTGGCCGTTCAAGAAATGTTGTCCTGACATGATACACTGAAATATGCATAGCAGATTTCATTTTAATCTTTTTATTTAGTAGTAAGATGATTTTTAAGCATTCCAGAACCAGAAACTCGTGCTGTCAACACATTAGGATATATCTGACGAAAATCTGATTTAAAGAGCAGCATAAAAAAAATACTTGGGGTAAATTTTAGCAACAATACCCCTTTGCTATATACTTTGGATAATATTCCTTCAGTTGTATTCAGTTTGTTGCTATTCCCTATCTGTTTCATTTTAATCCTCTACACCAGTGTTTCCAAACCTTTTTTTCGCCATGCCCCACTTTAACCTTTCTAAAGTTTTCACGCTCCCCCCTATGTAGGATACATAATATTTAACATTAAAAAATGGATTTGTTCACTTAAGAAACATAAATGATGGATTATAGGAATAAATCACTTTGATATTGTTAACAAAACACAGTAAAATTTCAAAACATATAATGAAAAACTGAAATTCTATATTGATTTTTTTAATATTAGTTGTATCAAGTCCAATATCAAACTGCCCCCTCCCTTGTGGGGTGTGGGTCCCACGTTGGGAACAACTGCTTTACACAGTTAGTTAAACGAAGTAAGTAAAAAAAAATTATGTTAAGTTAGAAAGTTTGTTCAGTGGCATCCAATTAAGCATGTAAATATTATGCAACTCAAATATTCGTATTTAGTATAAAATATTTAGTTTGCAGTACAAAGACGAAACACATTAACGTTTAACACTAGTCAAACATTAAGGCAACTAGATTTCCAATTGCTTTTCTAACTCAAAATAACTTTCTCAATCGAATATATTTATGCACACATGGATTTCTTTCTTTTCACTTCGAAGTTAAAGTTGAGCTGCATATAGTTATACATTTCCTCTTCATTGGCAATCTCACGAGCGCAGTTGGTGAGAAAAAGGAGCGCCAAACTTGGCGGGTTATCACCATTTCAAATTTACATTTTTTTCACTGGTAGCACTGATAAGAATTGCTCTAATGATACATCCGAGCTTTCATTTTAAGTGTATTTGAAAGCAGTGGGAGTGATTTCTCAAATCTTTCACACAAACTTTCAGACAAAAGCCTTGCCAAAATATATTGGTATTCAAAAGTTATGTATTATTTAACTTTAGGAGTGAATTTAATATTTTTACTGAATCCTTCCTGTCATCCTTGGCGAGATTTTTGGCGATTGATTTCTGGCATGCAATTTGGGAAATATGGGAAAACTCATTTTTCGATATAGGCTTATTTTTTCCAGCTGATTTTAACCAAAAATTGACACAAAGCTGCATTTTTTAGTCACAACATTCTATATCAAATTTCATGCAATTAAATAAATGTGTTTGAGTTAATTGCGTTTACATGTTACCGAAAGTATAAACAGATAGACGGTCAACCCTTCCGACACTGAATGTGTGTATCGACTTTTATCAATCTAGGTGCTTTCGTTTGGTTGTTATCGTATTATATTTGAACAGTAGGGAATACAGACTTTCTCCCCACGAATTTTGCTCAAAATTTGACAGAATGCTACAAATTTGGTGCAAAGATATATACTGAAATGCATCCTTACTTAATGGCGTTTGAGTTATTTTTGTCACCGACAGACAGAATGAAGGAAATTTTCCAAAAATCCGTTTTTCGAAATCCGGAGATTAAAACGTGGAAACTCGTAAAAATCTCGAGATCGAATTTTTTAACGATTAAAATACTCGACTCTTGATTACATAGACTCTATTCTATGTTTTTTTATACTATGGATACGGGAGTTAATAATTTTATCTATTTTTCAAAATTTATCATTGAATTCACAGGGAATCTATAATTTTCAATTAAAAATTAATTTGGGGAAACAATGTTACCTCACAAAAAACTAAAATATCCAAGACGTAAACATGAGTCATTTATTTTATTGAAAAAAAACAAAGTATTTTTGTCTTTAAATATTTCTTAAAATTCCTTTCAACATTAATATTTTTGATCTTGCTATAAAATACATGTTTTTTTTTTCCAAAAACGAAATCTTTTAAAGCTACGAGCATTTATGAGTACTTAAAACGGTTGTATTTGTAGAGAATTTATTTTTGTTGTAACTGGCTACACATTAACCGATTAAATAACTCATGTTCAATTCGTTTTGCATTGAAATATTTCTTCTCACTCCTTTAACAAGCTAAAAAATAAAGAGCTACTAAAATTTCCACAAGAACTATACGAAGATGCACATAAAATGCAGACTTTATTGTCCATGAAACATGTATTAAAGATACACAACACACATTACAAATACAAAGCGAATTAACACCATTAAATCCATTAATAACGGGTAACAGCAAAGCTCCAGAACGCATGCCAAAAAAAGAAAAGGCGTTCTCTCAAACTAAGCCAACTATCATGACTCGCTCTCCGAACTGAAGGATTGCTCCTATCGCAACTAGTTGACGGAGCACCTAGCCCCAGACAGGGGGCTCTAATCTCCGATAAATAATGAACATAAAGGAGAACCTTTCTTTCCGTATTTGGAGTGATCCTATTCGAAATAAATAGAAAAAAGTATATGCATTTTCTTAAAAGGATAAAGAGCTCAGTGGGATAGACCAATAGAGAAACCGTATGAAGAAGGTGGGCGTGTAGAGGCGTGTTTTTAACCGATAAAAGCATTGAGATTGTTAAATTTCTTATCTTCAGGAACTTTAGATTCTCTAGTTAATTTAACCGCCTTGATTAAACCAGGGAATTCTGGAAGATTTTGATTTATTTGAGGGCGACAAGATGTTTTTTCAATTCATAGATATCATCTGCTGTATGGTCTTCCAGAGTTGACTTCTTTCTTGTTTCAGGCAGTGGGAAATGCTGTTCTGTAGTGTCTTGTTGCGTGTTTTTGGGAAGTAAGGTCTTTTTTCTTGACGAGATATCTGCATCCTGTGGAGAGATTAATTGCTCCTCCCCACATCGCGACTTATATGGCATCCCACTAAAGTGGGCGGGAAAAAGGCAGAAATAGCGCAGACGGGTACTTACGTATTACACCGTCGTCACCAACAATTTAGTAACTTTTTGGCGACGGATTTAAATTTGGATTAAAAAGGATTACACCATTGCCGGATTGTCATAATTGGCGGTTACTTCAAATTTGGCGATAAAGTTAGACGGTATAATACGTAAGTAACCGCGGACGCTCCAGACGAGAGCTGAAATTTTTTGAACGTTTCATAATAACAAATATTGATTTCTTAACTTCTAATGCACATTTTAGCGTGTAGTAAAAACCCTTTAGAACAATATTTTCTCGTTGACACGCGATTTTATTACAAGTAATTTTTATACAATTAAAATACTTACAGTATTTACATCTAATATACACAAACTCCATAACAATATATGACTCCTACTTACCTCTTTGTTCAAACTAGCACTAGCTGGACAGTTTAAAGGTGCGCAGGAGACATTTCTTTTCGCCACAATGCAGTTCTGTGGACAGTCTAAAGAACATGCCATTTCCGACTCGGGCTTGTCCCAAAAGTGCTCGCAAGCCGAATTGTCTACCGTCTTCTGGGTGGATCCAAAAGCACAGCTAACTTTCCTATGAGCTATCCCCGCTATGGAGGTCCCTATGCAGGACGTTGTTGGCATAGAAACTGTGGGTGTACATGAAGACCAAGCGCCAATGCGCCACCTAGAAAAAATATCAGTATACAGTTACGGCAGAAATGTTATAGTTAAGAACAAAAAAAAAACTCTTAACCCACTTTCATTAACTTTTATTTGATTCATGTTTGTAAAAATGAAATTTTATTAGCGATTTTTCGCATTATTTCTAACATTACGGAGATTTGATGAGATATTGGCGATTACATGCCAATGATAGTAACCCCGTTCTTTTTATTATGCAACCCTAGGTTATCTTTCTCCTTTACTGGAAGAGCTGACCAATGCTCTTGTCTGTGATTCATTGTAGACGAGTTCGCGCTTTTCGAAAAGTTCGCCAAGCAGGGAGTTAAACTACACTATTTCAATACTTTCAAATGCACTATTTTAATACTTTCAAAATCTTATTAACTCTTAATTGAATTATAATGATATTATTATTATTTTTTTGTTCTCGATGTATTAACTCCTCGTGTGGAAACAAGTATACCACAGGGCTTAGAGTTGTAAGTCATTTCGCAATTAACAGTAGAATAAATTTCAGATATAAAGACATAGGTGCAAATACAAAGAAAAATGAGGGAAAAAGAAAATACACAAAGTGAATACACAAAATTGCTCACATATTAACAGAAATACATAATAGAGGATATAATACAGTAGAAGAAGCATGATGAAAAAAGATTTAAATGAAATCTGCTATGCATATTTCAATGTATCATGTCAGAACATCATTTCTTGAACGGCCAAGCACCAAGGACTCGTGCGAGTTCAATTATATTTTTTATTCATTTTAATCGTTTCATCGAATGAGTCACTTTGGTATTGCAAACGATCCAAAAAAAATGTCTCATATTGAATGTTTAAATAAATATCCTTTTTCCTATTTATTTCATTTCATATAATCAATGTGCTCAAAATGACATTTTTCTAGGTTTTATTTCATGTTGTCATTAACTTATTTCTTTCATCAGAGCTTTTGTAAATGCAATGGCAACGCGTCATTAAAAGAAACTGATTTTTTGAGATGATCGTGAAGAAAAAAATTTCAATTTTTCGCCTACGGTTTTTTTCCCCCTCTCTTCTTTTTCGCCTACGGATTTTTGCTACCTCATTCTCAAAATAACATCATGTTCTGACATGATAATATTTAAAATACAAATACAAAAGAATATATGCAAATATATGTAGGCAAACACACTGAAATAATATTTAAATAATACGGTGGAAAATACTTTTAATATATGCACAAAAGGAAATGAAAGATGATTTACTCAGCGCAAACAATATTCATAATGCTATTTGGTCACCAATTTGAAGATAACAATTTCAATACTTCATTATTTATAAGAATAAATCGTGTCATCTAAAAAGTATAAAAAATCATTCAAAATAAAAAATAAATAAGTGTCAAGGTACTCACGTATTATACCGTCTTCGCCAACGATCACCAATGGTTTAGTAACTCACTGGCGTCGGATTTAAATCTGGCTATAAAGATCCACGTATTACACCATTGCCGAATTGCCATAACTGGCAGTTTAGCAACTCATTGGCGACGACTTCAAAGTTGGCGATAAAGTTGGTTGGTATGATACGCAATTACATATCAGAATACTAATAAAATTGTGCTTTTATAGAGGCTATTTATTAGTTTCATATTAATTGTATGCAATTCATGTTTTCTGTTTAATTAATTAACATAAAATATAGCTTTGAATACAGTCTTTACGAAATTAAATAAATTTGCTAATTACCATATTGTCGCCAACTTTGATTAACTGTTGTTTGCAAATTTTACTTACAGACTTTGAAAACGATTGAAATTTGAGAAGTTGGGCTTATTTCAGAGAGATAGTGGAATATACAGCTTAAAAAAAGATCTTTGTAATTACACTGGCGATATTAAACTATTTCAAAAGAATGATGTATTTTGGAAACGACAGATGTTCTAAATCCCAGCAATTTAGGCTGTATGGAATTGTAAAGCAGGCATGAAAAATGCTGTTAAGTCCCGACAATAATATGTCGCTGTATTGTTTTTTTTCTTACAACACACGCGTTTGTAGAATTTAATACGATTTTTTATTTGGTGAGCAAAAATTTAATACTTAGCTTAGAATCTGCCATTTTTTGCTCTTTGTTCTTTCTCTTTATGTAAATATCCATCATTTTAATACGATACGAAGTGAAAAAGAAAAAAATTCTGGGATGCCAAAATGGCAATTTATAGCCAAAATGTCTGAATCTGTATCACGAAATTGTGGCACACATGAATCGGTCTTTTTTTGCGTAAATGCTTTGACTTACGGGCCGTCTTATAACTGGCCGAGTGTAAATCCCACCATTATTTTACATAAATTTACTAATCAATTTATCATTATGGATTTCATGATATCAACAAATATCAACCATCAACGAATCAATTCAATGATAAACATCAATCATCAATGAATCAATTCACTGATGAATATCAATCATTAATGAATCAATGAATATATCGATCATTAATGAATCAATTAAATGATAAACATCAATCGTCAATGAATCAATCATTAATGAATCAATTCAATGATAAACATCAATTCTCAATGAATCAATCATTAATGAATCAATTCAATGATAAACATCAATCGTCAATGAATCAATTCACTGATGAATATCAATCATTAATGAATCAATGAATATATCGATCATTAATGAATCAATTCAATGATAAACATCAATCGTCAATGAATCAATTCACTGATGAATATCAATCATCAATGAATCAATACAATGATGAATATCAATCATCAATGAATCAATACAATGATGAATATCAATCATCAATGAATCAATTCAATGATGAATATCAATCATCAATGAATCAATTCAATGATGAATATCAATCATCAACGAATCAATTCAATGATGAATATCAATCATCAACGAATCAATACAATGATGAATATCAATCATCAACGAATCAATACAATGATGAATATCAATCATCAACGAATCAATACAATGATGAATATCAATCATCAATGAATCAATCAATGATGAATATCAATCATCAATGAATCAATCAATGATGAATATCAATCATCAATGAATCAATCAATGATGAATATCAATCATTAATGAATCAATTCACTGATGAATATCAATCATCAATGAATCAATCAATGAATATCAAGCATTAT
>JAOUZG010000678.1:3677910-3688066 GCA_026289955.1 Argiope argentata | reverse complement strand
CTAGATTATTCCTTTCGCCAAACCAATCAAGCTGGCGCGAGGCTCCTCGCCAAACGTGGCCAACCTTGGCGAGTTTTCGTGCCGCACGCCCGCTTGTAACAATATATATATCCAAAAACTTGATGTGAAATGATATATTTGTGATTTTTTAAAATCATTTATAGTCAAGACATAGTTAATTTTCTTTTTACCAGCATAATTTTTGATAGCAGTATGATCAAGGAAACTGTCTACCATTGTAACTTTGGTTGTCCTCTGTACAGAAATATTAGAAAATGATATTTCTGATAAGATTTTGATTTGGTGAATTGTATTGACGTAATTAAAAATGAAGAGATCAAGTAAGTATTATTGATAAACTTCGAATTGTTTCTGTCGATCATCAATGGGTTTATTTTGAGAATAAATTCAAATCTTAATAAACACAAAAACTATCATTTATCATATCGATTGAGTAAATACTTAAACATGAAAATATGATACATTATGGTGTCTACATAAAGAATAAGATCAAATTTGGAAAATATATTTTTATACATTATATATATATATAATATCGAGGGGGTATTTTAAGAAAAATTTCAAGCGAAAGATCTTATTTAAATTGTGTGTGTGCATATACCTTTTGAGGACCATAATTATACAAGTTGAATTTGAGAATAGAAAACATTTATACATAGAGTATACATTAACGAATATGCCAACAATGGAGGGCTATTTAAAGAAAAAAAAAGTACAATGTTGTTGTTCATCGGAAATTCCAAATAGTTTTGTTTAGTTAGATTAAGGTCCCGTTTTTAAAGCAATACTAGGGCTATTTTGGGACGCAACTTCCAATTATGAATATCAGTCATATGACGAGGACGTCACCTAAAATGGATCCCAACCCCCTTCCCCCATTCTCTATGGATCTAGCTTGCAAAAAGAGCCATTAACCACTTGATCCATAAAACCACTTGATCCAAAGGGTCCACACCACCAGGCCACAACGTGCTGCAATCGAGTTTTTCCATACACACGAAGAATGTCGAGGTGGTACATTAACAATTTTTGAAACACTCTGATATGCCGCTTTGAAAACCAGAAGATATGCATTTTTTCCCTTTGCGGTCCGATGTCGAGTGTGACTCGACATTCAAGACTGTGTATCATTTTGACATTTTATTTATTTATTTTTCAAATTTAATAGTTAAAAACGCCTACATAATGGTAACGAGATGTAGATTAATTTTTCAAAGCAATTCGACTTAAAAGAATTACGTATATTTATTTTTCATAGCTTTCTTTTATCTTCTTTGTATTAGGTGAATGATTTTGCATCTAATTATTTTTCGGACTGCAAAGGGTTAAATTTGCCAGCGGCTATTTGGAAAGTAGAATTAATACAATCTCACGCTGTATTAATATACTACTGTATTATGTGAAAAGTCAGTATTATAAGAAAGTCGTCACTTTGTCTCCTGCTGGAAGAGACACATGATCGAACAATGATACTCCTAGCCAGCGGTGAGGCTATTCGTCCTTTGTTGCCCATTGTGTTTCTCCTTTTTAGTGCGTCCTTCAGACTTGAGAAAGACAAATAATGGAACACACATGTTTTCGGTCAATTAAATCAACAAGCCGTGTCGAAATACCAGATGGGACTATTTCTTCTATGGACCACCCCAGCTAGGATAATGTTCCAACAATGAACAGCATATGCTCTTTACGACCCGTTGAAGTAATTAGTGCTTTCTTGAACCCATTGAAGAAAGAATGCAGAAGCGAACAGTGAGTATTGTGAAGGTTCTGATAAGGGGTGGATGTTCAGAAATCTTCCCACGACATGATGGCGCGCCAGTGGGAGTATTTCTGAAGAATGATTGGACAATCGGCATCTCCAGCGCGCCAATATCAGCCTGAGAAGTGGAGCTTTGCTACTGTTAAAATGATCCGGTGGAAGAGACAAGCTGATCGGAGAGACGGGACCAGCTGATATGGGGAGAGACTGGACGAGAGTGGATACGACAACGAGACGAGCTGTGAGCAGTGCTGAAGTTGAAGAGATACCACGGGATCTCGAGGTTGTCGGAAAGATCCACCGGAAGTAATCCGTAGATCTCTGGAGCTACAGGCAGTAGCCGAATACGCGGACAGCTTGTGAATCCCCGGCATAGTTGCCGAACGGACAATCCAATTGTGAATATTTTCCAGTATCTAACCTAGAGGGCGTGTTTTTGTTTTGTATTATTGTATAAAGCTGTAAATAAACCCTTTGTGTATAACACGCTACCATTTTATTTGATCGTCCAGGATCAAGTCATTACAGTATATTCATACATGCAATGACTATATTTCTCTTGTAATATTTTAAATGAAAGAACTGAGGTGTATTGGCCTAACCACAAGGTTTATGGGTATTTAGATAATGTATGTTGTTTACATTTCGGCATTATGATGCTGCTTGAGATGATGATTGGTAAGTTTTTAAATATAGAATTTGAGACGATTGTTTATTTTTATTCTTTTTCTAAATAACGAAGTTTGAAAAAAAGAGGGGGGGGTTAATGATTAAATACGATTCGAATATGGTGTTCTAATAATTTGAAAGGAGTACTCTTTAGAAACTATATCTTTAAAGTTAGATCTAATTAATGTTTTAATCTCGACTTCTCTCTATTTACACTGATGTGACAAAAGTCATGGGATGACTGTTAATATCGTGTCGGTCCTCCTTTTTCCCGGCGAAGTGCAACAACTCGACGTGTCATGGAGTCCACAAGTCGTTGGAAGTCCTCTGCAGGAATATTGAGCCATGCTGTCTGTATAGACGTCCATAATTGTGAAAGTGCGGATGGTGCAGGAGTTTGGGCACGAACGGACCTTTCGATAATGTCCCATAAATGCTCGATGGGATTCATATCGGGCGATCTAGGTGGCCAGATCATGCGCTGGAATTATCCGGAATGTGTGCCTTGCTGACAGTTTGGGTCGATGGCTTCGTGGGGTCTGTGCCTCACTCGAACTCTACCATCAGCTCGTAAAAACTGAAATCGTGACTCATCTCACCACGCCACGGTTTTCCACTGGTCTAGGGACCAGGCAGTATGCTCACGAGCCCAGGAGAGTCGCTGCAGGCGATGTCGTGCTGTCAGTAAAGGCACTCGAGTCGGTCTTCTGCTGTCATAGCCCAAAGAAGACAAATTTCGCCACACAGTCTTATCGGACGCGTCCCTCGTACGTCCCACATTGATTCCTGCAGTTATTTGACGAAGTGTTGCGTGTCTATTAACATTGACCATTCTACACAGACGTCGGCTGTCTCGGTCATTAAGGGCATGTGGTCGCCCACTGCGCTGTCCATGATGAGATGTGATGCCTGATATTTTATACTCTCGGCACACTCTTGATACTATGGATCTCGGAATGTTGAATTCACTAACGATATGTGCAATGGAATGATCCATGCGTCTAGCTCCAACTAACATTCCACGTTCAATGTCTGTTAATTCTCGTCGTGCCGCCATAAATCACGAAAAACCTGTTCACATGAATAACTCGAACACAATTGAAAGCTCTGGAAAACGAACTGCGCATTTATACTTTTTCGCTGCGATACTACTGCCATCTGTATATTTGCATATTGCTATCCCCTGACTTTTGTCACTTCAGTGTATTACGTATAAGTAAATGGTAAAACAGTCCAGGGTAATTTTACAAACCCCCAACAAAGAAAAAATAATAAATGGAGTTATACTGGTCTTAACGAATTACCCACAAAGTCAGAAAAATGATCATTTAAATTATTTATGTGAAATTTGTAATGAATTTTTAGTACCGTGGGATTCGAAAATATATACAAAATTGAAACTATTCAACATTTTTAACTAATTAGGATTAAATTAAACTATTTAATGAGTTGAATTTCAAAAAAATCGTGATTACAGTTGCATGCAGCGATCCCTTATTTTTGTAGATAAAGAAATACAGAGAGGAAAATATATTTATATTTATTATATGATGTACTCACATTATCATAATGCCAATATTTTCAGTTAGGTACTTATTTTGCAAGAAAGAAACTTTTTTTTAATGAGATGTTTTTTCTTCAATTATTTTAAAGGAAATATATTTAATGATATGTTGGAGCATATAATCGTTAAAAAGAAAAACTAAATTTCAGCGAGATTTTAATCCGCTTTTTTCTGTTAATTAAAATCGTAATGTAAGATATTATTTATAAACTATGATTTTTAAATTCAAAGGATTTTAGGATGCCTTTGTCTAACGAATAAGTAAATGTATGTTTTCATTATTTTGTCGAAGGATTCGTATAATTAAATCATTTATTCTCCTTCTTTTGTGTTCGGGCTTTTTTTTTATATTTATTAAATTATCAGTTTCATAGAACATTATGTTAAACTATGATTTTACATAAATTTTAACGTTAACGCTAGATTTTTTAAAGAATTGCTCAAAACTCCATACTAGAAGATAAATACATTGTTTGCTCATTTTTTTTAAAAATGAAATACACATTATCCAATTTTCTTCCCTAATCTTTATTTTTAAATTTTTTTTATTTAATTTCGTTTTGTGTGTCTAACCAAGCTGCTACTCAAAAACACAATGAATTAAAATCATGAAATTTGATCGTTGTCTGAACGTCAAACTTGATTTTTTTTTTCTTCTAAATTTGAACGAAATACAACAGGGAGTCTGTCTGCTGGTATGGAACTGTATAAGAAGTCTTATAAGCACATATAACTATTTGAATGAAATCTGGTGTTCAGATTTACTGTTAAAAGTGTTGAAACATATTAAAAAACCATATGTGAACCATTTTGAACCATATGTGTTACATTATTGTTAGTCCCTTGAATTAGAACAATGGCGTAAAATCTCATTGAGTTTAAATCAAATTTATTTCACGGTTGACCGGACAAAATATGAATCTAATCTTTGGTGAAAAAGAGGGTATTCAAAATACATTTCCAACTTTTTTTAGTATATTAACTGTACAAAAAACTCCGGAACTGCATCTATACATTCGTGCATCTATAAGTCGTGGGGGCAACGTGATAAGGTCTTGTGAACCATAGGATATCAGATTCGAGACTCGGTTCCACCGAAGAACCATCGTGTAAAGAGATGATCCATTGCAAATCAATCAGGACCAACGCCCTTTTTGCTGGTATGGTGAAAAGGGGATGCCGGCTCAGGTGTTGTCCTCGTCATCTAACAGAGGTACAAAATTACAAGGTTCATGCCGAAGTATCCCTATAATTGCATTACAACGGGACGTTAATATAACTAAACTAATCTAAAGTCTAGATTGCACTTTGATGATAGTGTCTCGGAGTTATTGAACTAAAGCTTCTTAACCTGTAGGCATAACAGGTGAAAAGAATAACTAGGAGATTACTTAGTAAGTGGTTGTTAAAGAAACTTTTTTCTAATTAAAGGCTTTAATTAGTATAATAAATAGGTATTAAATCTGAAAAGTCGACTGCTCAGAATTGACTTGTTTTACTCCCTTGTTACTGACTTGTTACTGATCATTTAGGGCGTAAGAATAGGAGAATAAAATGAAGATCTAAGAAAAACCAGGGTTGAATACTTCTGCTGATTTATTCCTTAAAGCTTTAAGAATTTTTTTTCAAACAACAAAAACATTGAAAAGAACATTGCAAATACTGAAACATGATAATATTTATTTAGCTATGAGAAAACGGTTAACATGAACAAAGTGCTGGCGTCTTATTGTTTTAGAAAAGTTATAGTGAATTTAAGAAAGTTGTAAAATGTTAGTTATCAAAATATTATGCGAATCTTCACTCTACGGATGAAGTTAATTTTCGAGTCACCCAAAATATCGAAGAAGCACATCTCGTAAAAGGCAACTTCGCATTAATATTTTTCGACGTGACATCTATGAATTTTCGGTCATCCATATTTATTTTTCCAGCAAATTCTCGTCTTTTGCGCCAAAACTCATCGCCATTCCTACATACATTTATGGAAATGAACACTCGGAAACAAGGGACTTGGCTCTGTGTAATACTCCTCTTCTTGATGCATGAATACGAGGGCATCCATTACACATTCAGGACACAGATCCCGAATCCTCCCCGCAATGTGCTTTCATTCATACGCATATACGCAGAGGATACAAAGTCGCTTTCTGCGATCACCCTAATTTGTCGGGCATATTTGACGGTTTCTGTTAGTGACACCGTTCGCGAAATCGAACGACTACGTGCCTCTTTCTCTAGGTGAGTGGAATGATGGTTTAAGTGTAGAGCATTGTGCTTTTAGAAAGGGGATGTAGCAATTGACAGTATGAGAATGAGATATTGTATCATGTTGCGTATAGTTAAAAAATTACATGATAAAAAAATCCAAATTTCAATTTATAAGGAGGAAAAATTTTAATTGCTTAGTTAATTTAAATATTATTTTTAGACAATAACAACTTGTTGTCTGGTTGTTACTTATGAAACTTTAGAAGCCCGATGACCGGCCTGTCAGCGATTTAAGCCGAATGAGCGTCCCTTGTTTTTGAGTAGCGTCAACTAGGGCCAAAAGTACGACTTAGTTCCACAAATGCCACAAACCGTTTTTACGGGGTGTACTTCTCTCATGCATTTCATTCATTCATTCACTAATCATTATTTAGATCTGAAACAGAGAACGATCACCTCTGACCCAGTGTTTACAATGGTATTATTCTCGACAGGGAGGACTTTGCGACCACAACATATTTAACTTGCGCCAATCACCACATATACGCAGAGTCTTCGGCTGGTGAGTTCAAATTCGCAGCTCAAGGGATGCGAATCTAGGGCCTTACCAACCAGACTTTCCCTTGATAAAACAACCTTTAAAATATTCAGTTGAAATACGGATTTATCTATGGAAATGCATATTTTCAAATTATAATGAACTTCTACGCATCCTGGTTAATTCACATACAATTTGGTTCAAGTATTGTTTTTGACCTAAAACTTTAAAACAAAAAATATATAAAAATATTACCACGTTTAAGCGGATGGAGCTCCAACTACGAGTTTTATTTTGAAATTTTATACATAAGTGGAAGCAAGAAAATCAGAAACTATAAATTTCAAGAAACTCTAAGTTCGGTAAGAGAATAAAATGGAGAACAATTTATGACAATTTTAAACATCGGAAGCGGTCTTCTCTTAATTCGAATCTTACCCTAATACTTTAGTTTAGTTTAGATTTATGGACATCTCGTTGTAAAGCAACACCAGTGCTATTTTGAAACGAACCTCGACCTTTTGAACCTCTATCAGATGACGAAGTCAATCTGAGCTGGCTCCCCTTCTCCACACCACACCAGCGATAGAACGTTTGATCCTGATAGATTTAACGTACAACAGACCCCCTTACACGACGGTTATTCGGTGGAATCGGATCTCGAACCTGGTAAACTCAGATTCCGAAAACGTGACCTTACCACCAGGACGCTACGGCCAATAGCAACACTTTATTGTATGATCTCGAATAAATATAATTCCGTATAATTAATCGCATATCTTGCTGAACAATATTTGGGTCAAATCCTATTAACGTGCGATCTTGAGCGACATTTTAGGTCATCAATTTCTTGATGCAATTCATAAATGCACAATCAACAAATCAACGAATACGCATTTAAAGCAATTTCTATCCAAAAGATTGAAACTAAAAAAGAATATAAAACTGCAATTGTAGTCACAAAATCATGCACCTAATTTCATGTTGTTTAAGTTAATGCGTTTTAGAGTTACCACATTTACAAGCTTGTAAAATAGCAGATCATTCGAAGGTCAATGAATGCCTTAATAGATTTGATTCCCTAAATTCATAGGTATCTACTCATTTGATGTCAAGTCTACATACTAAATGGTATCCATATAGCTGCCTTGGTTTATAGTAATCATATTTATTTAAATTTGTAAAATTAGACAGACTACATCTAATTAGACTTCGTTCAAAATCTAGAATGATGTCATATAATTTTATAAGGCAGATTTAATTTAATTATGATCAATATAAAAAATGGTAGTGTTTTTTTTTTCTTCTTTTTTTTAAAAATAGAAATCGATACAGAAAGAAGAGATCATACACGGAGAATTTGTAAACGTTATTACTGCACAAACTTTAAACCAACATCTTTTTGCGATTCATGCTAAGCTCAAAAAGATAATTTATGATTTTTTTCTGACATTTTCTTAATGATATCCAGATAAAGAAGTAATATAAAAAAATTTAAGTCAATTCCAAATTAGGTCAAGAAAGAAAAAAAAATTTGAAGTACTTTTCATCAAATAATTACAATTAATAAATATAATTTATCGAAATATTAATGATTTTTACAAGAATTGAACTCGCATTTTTCACCTTCACGTGAAAAGTTCCGAAATCCTCGCATTTCACCGATTGCGCTACTGCCTGGTGATTTTAATTTTCATTACAAACTGCTAAAACTCTACTTTAAAGTATTAAAAATTAATTAAATTTAATTACTGAATTAATACTTGAAAAAACTGTATTAACATCTAGTGTCATCCACTACATGTTTCAAAAAATGTGTTTGAACTTGAATGGACGAATAAAAAGTATTTCATAAACAATTGAAAATGTGAACCAGACAGAGCCCCCCCCCCCATACACACACACATACAGACAGGGAGAGTGTGAACTAGTTGTAGAAATTGAAAAATATAAATTTTCTTTATTCTTTTACATTTCGCTTATTTCTTAAATGGTTTATATAGTTATGTATGGTTTATTCTTTTTAGCATATTTCTTGCATTGGCATTCAAATACCAGCTGATGTTAGTCGTGGCTGATACAATAACTGTACCATTAATAATATTTTAGAATTAATCAATGGAACCTCCCAACCCTTTGCGAAAATTTTTATGCTTCGAAGAAAGGCCAATTTCAAGATAAATGAAAAAAGAATATCTTATATTCGAATAAGTTGAAAGAGGAAAGTGAAATGCTAAATCTCTTACTAATCGAAGGCTTTCATTATCGCAATATTTTTGAGGAAACTTATTTTGTGGAATTTTGTTATTGGATTTTTTTATTAAGTTAACCAGTTAGATCTAGATTAATTAATTTCGAATAATTATATGTTACAGATGAAAATGTAGTGAGTTAATATTGTATTAAATCACAAATTGATCTATTCATTTAAATTAAATACTTATTACTTGGAACGACACAATATGTCAGAGAGATTGGAGGAAAAAATATTACAATATTAAAAAGCAGAAAAACGACCAAATAAAAATGTCTAACATTTAATGCACTAATAAGAGTGTACTTTTTTAACATGTTTTTAAAGAAATTCATTTTAAAAATATTTCTTATTTTCGCCAGTTATAAATGAACAAACCTGTTGGTTAATATGAGATAAAAAAAATATATTTCACTTTCAGTCAAAAAGTAAAGAAAATTTAAACAAAAATAACTCGTTCAGTTTAATGGTCAACAATAAATATAAAAAAAAGAAGAAGAAAAGACTCCTCAGAAATAATAACTTTAAAAAAATCAGTAAATTTTAATATTTAATTATTAAATGTAAAGTTACCACTAAAGTTATAATATTTAATTATCTTCATAATATCAAATTTCAATTAAACTGCGTCAAAATGTAAATTTCCATACCTAATAAATATCAAAAGAGATTTGCATGCTAATATTTAAAGTCACAAACATTTAATTTATTTGGCTTTCAAACAAAAAAAATTATATGACAAGCTAATTAAAGTTTCATGAATTCCATAAATGAATTCTAAGAATTAATTGTATTCGAAACAAGGGACAAAATATTCCATAATGCTCGCTGTTGCAGAGAGAAAAATTCTAAAGATGATTCAATTAATGATTGATATAAAATTCTATTATTGAAGGACAGTAAGGTTTTAATTGGACGAGTTAAAAGCTCTGATTTGATAATTAAATTCTGATGTTGGAAATAAAAAATAAAAATAGATCGTTCACTATTTAAGTGTTTCTGTTTTCGTTCGATAAATAAAAAGAAATAACGAAATGAAAGGAACATTGTGAATCATATTTCAAATTTTAATACGAAATTTTTGAATTTTTCCAATTCAGTTAATTATTACTTTTAATGATTATTCACACTCATATTTAT
>JAOUZG010000678.1:3666889-3677810 GCA_026289955.1 Argiope argentata | reverse complement strand
ATATATATACTTTAAATTATAAATTACTTTCCATCACTATCTTATATGAAATGGGATTGTTTCTAAAACTGGAAAATAAATGAAAATAAACAGTAATGCGAAATTAAATATGAAAATTAAATTTAAAAAGATTAAATTTATATCTGTTATGCATATTTCAGTGACTCGTGTAAAGAATTTAATTTCTTGAACGGTCAAGCACTTGTAGCGTCAGTCTTATAAGCCAGATAATATCCTTCGAGCTGAAGGGTCCCTTTTGCTCGATCGGAATATTACTCGGTTAAAGGCCCAAACGTCGCAGGTTCGTACCGCGACCTTCGAGTGAGCAACGGCTTTGGTGCGTCGAGTTAGCGACGGCTTTGTTGGCTGGTAGATGGCGCCACGACTGTATCAAAAGTTTGCGTTGTCAAGGTCACCAATGTAGCGATTGAAGGTCGCGGTACGAACCTGCGACGTTTGGGTCAGTAGCCGAGTAATATACCGATCAAGCAAAAGGGACCCTTCAGCTCGAAGGATATTATCTGGCTTATAAGGATGACGCTACACACTACGTGTTCGTGCAAATTATATATGTATATATATTTTCATTTTAATGGTTCCATTGAATGAGTCACTTTAGTATTGCAAACGATCCAAAAAAAACTTTGTCCCGCATTTATTGTTTTTTAAAAAATATATATTTCCTATTTATTTCATTCCATATAATCGCGTGCTCAAAATGACGTTTCTCTAGATTTTATTTGTCGTACTCGTTAACTTATTTTTTTTAATTCAGAGCTTTTGTAAATGCAATGGCACCGCATTATTAAAAGCTGATTTTTTTAGATGCCCGTGCAGATAATAATTTTTTTTATTTTTCGCCTCCGGATGTTTGATACCAGAAAACCTAATCCCCCAAAACAACATTATGTTCTGACTTAATAAAATTAAATTTTCAAGAACACGCTTATATCATGTACTAAAAATTTACAAAGATTACTTTTTTTCTACTAAACTCAGAAATTTCGCATCCATCTCCCTTTCGCTCGCCAATTCAGGTGTTGTTCTCGAATTATTCATGTCAATATCTAAATATTGATCTAATTTTCCAAGTCTTGACGCCAACATAACATAATGATAACTTTTATTTCCAAGCGGGGATATTCTCTTTCGGTCTTTCTTCTCATTTTCATTCATATAAAGTTAGATGCCCCAATGTCATTTTTAAAAAACAAAGCAAGGCTAACACGTATATCATTTAAGCATTAAGACAATTGTTAGCCGAGAAACAAACAATATCCCCTATTTGTAAAAGGTAAACTGAAAAGATATTCATTAGTGTTGCCATAAATGGAGAGTCTAATAATATATTTTGAACCCCTTTGGTGATAATTAAAGCTTTTTTTAATCACTATTTCATTGTCACGTGCAATATAAATATTTAATAAGATGTAATAGTGACCTTCAACACTGGTAAAAAATACTTCAAATGTCTCTATTCAGGTGACTTATTATCTACCAAAGATAAAGAGGATGAAATGCAATATTTACATATTATTTTCATTATAGAAAGAAATCAAGTGATCAAAATCCATTTTCTAAGACTAAGAACCTTTTGGAGTCGAAACAAAAAACAGGATAAGAAGTTAAATGTCAGTGAATTTCATAAAAAAACAAAAAAAAATCCTTTAAAATAAAAACATTTATGAGCTCATTAAAATTTATCATGTTGTTATAATTCTCCTTGGACTTCAAAACTTTTGATAAGAAAATATTTATATCTTTAAATTTTAATGAAAACATTTTAAAATTTAATGAAAACATTTTAGAAAACATTTCTTTTTATTAATTTACTCCTTTGAAAGTCCTATTAAAAACATTTATTATCATGCCAGAACATGTTATTTTGAGAATGAGGTTATCTGGTATCAACAAAAATCCGTAGGGAAAAAATTGAAATTTTTATTATTTGCACCAGCATTTCAAAAAATCAACTTTTAGTAATGCGTTGCCATAGCATTTACAAAAGCTCTGAATTAAAAAAAAATAAGTTAACGAGTACGACAAATAAAACCTAGAGAAATGTCATTTGGAGCACGCGATTATATGAAATGAAATAAATATAAAATGTGATATTTTTTGAAAACAATAAATGTGAGACAAAGTTGTTGTTTTTTTGATCGTTCGCGATACTAAAGTGACTCATTCAAATGAAACAAATTGAAATGAATAAAAATATAATTTAACTTGCACGAGCACGTGGTTCTTGGCTGTTCAAGAAATGATGTTCTGACATGATACATTGAAATATGCATAGCATATTTCAGTTCAATCTTTATTTTCTTTAAACTGGTAATTCAATATTTAAAATACTCATTGCTTAGATTATAAAATTATTAAAAGAGAAACCATATATTTTTATAGAAAATATGCATCATTCACGGTATTACATACAAGGAATGTCAATTGCTTAGGTCAGAAATTCGTATTTAACGTGTTTTCATATTCAATTATTTTCCAAATGCACGCAAATAGATATGTACAATTAAAAACATTAATTAAATACTTTGGTAAGAAGCAAATTGCTTGATGTGCTTACCATAATGCAAAGATTACACCCAAAAAATTTATTAGGGCAGAAATTCGTTTTTAATGTCATTCTCATATTAAATTATTTTGCAAATTCATGCAAATAGATTTGTATGCATAAAAATACAAATTAAGAAACATGGTAAGAAGCATTTGCCTAATGTGTTCAACAGAATATTTTCTATCCGAAAAAAGAAGAAACAAACCCAAAGGTACTTACCTAAATATTTATGAAACCCAATTATCATTGAAAAAAGAAATACATTTCACTACAATAATGTTCTCAGAAAAAACAACGGAGTCAAATGCCTCCAACAAAATTAAATTTTCCGAAAAGTGCAATTTAAAACAACAAAAGGAAGAATTTTCCCCCCGGAATAATTTGAATAAGTCGAGGATTAATTAATTAATGCAGAGAACAATAAATAAAATCATGCAAATTAAATATAAAAAAGTTTCTTTAGAATTGCCGTGAAAATTTTTATAACCGATGAAGAAAAATTGCCGTTGTCAGAAACAGATTTTGATAAGGTGCGTTAAGTCATATACAGAAGCAAACGATAACTTCTTTTTTTTTTTTCAAAATTAAAAATGCAGGGTTGTTAAAAAGAATTGGCGACAGATCTTTTGAGCTTATTCTGCATTTGGCATATAATTGCCCAAGTGATATCTTTAAAAGTGGGATATTCTTAAGAATCTTTTTATTTCTACATGCTTTTAAAAATGATAATGCAGTCGAAACTATGCATCTAAATTGAAAATTACTTTAAAAAAGATTAAAATGAAATCTGCTATGCATATTTCAATGTATCATGCCAGAACATCATTTCTCGAACGGCCAAGCACCACGTGCTCGTACGAGTTAAATTACATTTTTATTCATTTTAATTTCTTCTTTGAATGAGTCCCTTTGGTATTGCCAACGATAAAAAAAAACTTTGTCTCGCATTGATTGTTTAAATAAATATCCTTTTTCCTAATTATTTCATTTCATATCATCACCTGCTCAAAATGACATTTTTTCTAGGTTTTATTTCATGTTGTCATTAACTTATTTCTTTCATCAGAGCTTTCGTAAAACCAATGGCAACGCGTTTTTAAAAGCTAATTTTTTGAGATGCTTGCACAGGTAATAAAATTTTTATTTTTCGCCTAAGGATTAAAATTTCAATTTTTCGCCTACAGATTGTTGTTGATGCCAGAAAATCTCATTCCCAAAACAATATCATTTTCTGACAGGATAAAAATCAATATAAGAGAATTTAGACGTATATATAAAGGTACAGTATTTCGGTATAAGGTTAGTTGATTATTCGGCTTCTGTACTTCCTGGCCAAGTTTTATTTTACCGTAATTCAATAAAGAAACGACGTCTATTAAATCATCTATTAAAAACTTTTTCTAAACCTAAAATTTATAGAATTTTATTCTTATCTTTGGATTGCCTTTTCATATGTGCATAGTTATTTATCAGTGAAAAATAAAATCAGTTTGCACCAATTTTCTTAAGAAATAGGCTTGACATTTACCATAATGTTTTGCTTCTGTTTCCTACATTTAAAGTGGGCATTACAAAATTTATGTTAAAATGTGAACAGTTTATATTCTATAATTTACATTTTGCTCTCATAAATTTTTGAAACGTATAGTAAAGTGTATAAACATACACTTTAATTTGACATATTACCAAACAATGAAAAATATTCTGTTTTAATTTGACATATTACCAACAAATGCTTCTATTATTAACTCGGACAATGCTGCATTAATATTGAGTTAATTGGAGATTTAAGTGCTCAATTCAAGATTAAAACGAAATCTGCTATGCATGTTTCAATGTATCATGTCAGAGCATCTTTTCTTGAACAGCCAACAACCACGCGCTCGTGCAAGTTGAATTATATTTTTATTCATTTGAATTGTTTCATTGAATGAGTCACTTTAGCATTGCAGACGATACAAAAAAAAACATTGTCTCGCATTGATTGTTTTAAAAAATTATCACATTTCCTATTTATTTCATTTCATATAATCGCGTGCTCAAAATGACATTTTTATAGGTTTTATTTGCTGTGGTCATTAACTGATTATTTTTTAAATAAGAGCTTTTGTAAATGGGATGGCTATGCGTTATTAAAAGCTGATTTTTTGAGATGCTCCGGCAAATAATAACATTTTTATTTTTCGCCTAATGAATTTTTGCTGACGCCACAAACCTCCTTCCCAAAACAACATCTTGCTCTGACATGACAATAAAAAGTGAGAAAATAAGTATTATATAAAAAAAAACTTATTGTAATCCTTTACGTAATTACATAAATTACCTTAAAAATTTTGTACGTAAAAATATACGTTACGTACGTTAAAAAATATACGTAATAGATGAAGATTTAAAATTTTGTCCTCAATATTAGTGGGCAAAGAAATGAGTTACCAACTCCAATTTATCCGGCCGTTTTGTTATCCGGCTAGTCATTTAACCACATTAGTATGGATACTCGGCACAGTACTGTATAGGTAATTTTCTTTTATTAAAAAAATGTATGTTTAATATTCACTGGTTAAATGAGACTTACAGAAATGAAGCTATCAAATAAATATAATTTTTTTACACAACGGAAGCGATTTTCTAATCAGTTTTCAGGTATTTGTTGAAATTTCACTTTTTTACCTCGTCTTTTTTCACTGTGTTATGGTGTCAGAACATGATGTTTTGGGGATTAGGCCTTTTTACGTTGACAAATCTCCGTATGTGAAAGATTGAAATTTTATTATCTGCACGAGCATCTCAAAAACTTTTAGTTAAAATGATTTGGTCTGTAAATCACTAATATGAAGTTTCTAAGAAATTGTATAATTTTTTCACTGTACTTAATATATTCCACAGTTAAATCGTCTGCTGCTCTCTTTATATTTATTAACTGAGCCTGAATTGATTAAAGATTAAATTAATATAATGTTCAGATCGCCCAAAAAAGCAAAAGCATACCCATTTTTGGAACAATACTAAAAAAATTGAAAATAATTTATATTAAATAATTAGAAAAAATAATGCGAACGAAATAGATATTTTTTTTAAAATAACAATAATTTAGTTAACAATATTTTTTATTAATTATAACAGCATTTTCTGTCACTACATAATTCATCAAATAAAACTAACCTTAGAGAATAATTAAAAGAATTTTTTTTTGTAGTTTCTGTTTTGAATTGATAATAAAACACTAGGAAATACCTTTTTGATTTCAGGATTCAAATAATTTAATTTCACTTAATAAACATATTCATTCTAATTGAAATGTACAACAGTAAATCAAATATATGTCGAATAAATCGAAAGCTTTCACCAAACGATATTTTTAGACTTTTTATTTTAAAGATCGTATTCTTTAAATAAATTAATCTTTTACTTGTAGATGAATTAAAATATATTTATTAAATTAAAGACATGTTTGTGTTCCTAGTAATTTAACTAAATTATGCCGAGAAATATATGTGGAAAATCAATTCTAAGAAACATCCTGAATTGGATTTTATCCAATTAATTTAGTAGTAATTAGCCAACCGGAATAACAAGAATCAAAATCTAATCAATATATCTGGAAAACAAAACTTAATTACTGCTCTCTTGATTATATTTCAATAAATAAATTTATCAAAAAAATATTTCTAAAAGTCAAAGGGGCTTTCTTAGATAATTAATTGAATAGTTTTTGTTTCTTGGTTTGGAATATTAATAAAAAGGAGATAAAGATGATGAAAAAAAAAAGGCGAAGCTTTCCTGAGAAAACAATAAAAAATGGCATTCATTTATTTAAAGGTTAAACGTATAATTAGTAATAAAAAAGGATATCTGATATGCTGGGCTTTGAATATCGCATATTTAGTTGATATGAATTAAATATTATTATTCAAAGATAAATTTTTAACCTTTGAATTTAATCTGTATTCCCTCAACCTTCATTTTTTAAATACTTTTATTCTAAATAAAGAGAATAGAAAAACATGAAGACAGAATAGCGAAATATAGCAAAGCATAGAATAGAACCTCTTCAAATCGGCTGCCAACAGCGCACTACTGTATTCTGCTCACACGAGTTCTTATAGCTTTCGAGTCAAAGAATCCAATACTCTACAATAAAACGGTAGAACTCAGTCCTAAATGAACTATCTTCATGATTTTTATAATATTCAGAATCCCTCATTTTTGACTCTTATTTATATATATATATATGTAGGGTGCCCTGAAATAGACAGACGATTTTCAAAAATGAAAAACAGGAAAAAGGTTAAGGATAAAAAAAAAATTATAGCGAAATCATCGGAATGGCCATAAACTGTAATTTCCACATTATTTGGTTTTGGATCAAATGGCTTTCAATAGATGGCGCTCTTTTATTCTTCTTAGCGCATGCAAAATCATTAAAATACGCAGCCTCAGATTTCAGTTTTAAAAGTTTAATGTTCGGTGAATAGATGAGCAATAGAGATTGTAGCTATTGAAGATCGAGGTACGAACCCTCGAACGTTAGTGTTTGTAGGCGAGTAAAACAACAACAATACAAAAGTATACTTGTGTATTGTAGCTGTTATCTGATATGAAGCTAGTGCCACAATACTCCCTCAACTTGTGACAGACGAACGATTTTATAGCTCCAAGCGTTAAGGCGAGAGTGAGTTGAGAAGCGAATGCGTGAAATGATGCGTCAAGTGAGTCTGACGCCTTTGTTTGGTTGCTGCGACAAGCGAGTCTGATGACTTTTGCTGCGACAAGCGAGTTTGATGACTTTTGCTGCGCATGCATGCTGGCGCCATGACAGCTGCATGAGGTTGCTTTGTCAAGGCCACCAATCGCTAACCGAGTAACATAACCCCAATAGAAAAGTATATGTGTGTATTTTATGTTATTTGGCTTATGAAGCTAGCGATTCTATAGCATTTTTTTGAAAATGACGCACTTGTTATGGCAAAAGTTTTCTTTGTATTGGAATTTCACTGGGGAAATAGTATTACAGCAAAAGGAATAAGCGTATTCAAATTCCAACTCGCTAAGGGTGAGTATCCGAATTCTTTAAAGCAATGTACGAGAAATTCAAATGAACAGAGGAGGAAGTTGAGAGAGAGAAAGTTGGAACTCTTTGAGGACATTATTCAACTACTACAGAAACAAATGGGCAGGTTGTCGAGGAAATAATTGACGTCATTTTGAAAATCTGTCAGAAAACCTACAATTTAATGTAGAGCGATCAAAACTACAATGCATAAATGATAAGCTTTCCTCCAATACAAAATTCAAACAAGCAACCGCTTCATACCGTATCCGTAAAGACTAAATCCATTGAACACATTCCAAAAAATGTCTATCAATTACGCCCTCTGATAGTGACATATAATTGCGGCTGATGGTGACGTTTCGAATATACTGTACTGTCATTTTCATTTATTAAAAGATTTTTTTAAAAAAATGTGACGCAATTTTCACTTATTTTTTCATTATCTTGCTTATTGTCTGCGGTGCTATCAATCGACAACTTTTGGAACTAAAAGAAACATTTAATTACCAGAAGGAAAAATTTATGTACTATTTCATGTTTTTGCAGCAACAATTGTTTTTTTAAGAAACTGCCTATTATGCATTTTTTTTTAAATCTTCAATATTATATAATTTTTGTTTATAGTAGAAGGCATTTTCTTAAGAATTATTTTTCTTAGAGGAGAGACTTAAAAAAATTCTAAAGTTCATTTTATTTCCATCCTGGGAGGCACAATCCGCACGGTTAAGGCCCATCCATTCACAGAGCGGCATAAAAACAAGAAATATAGAAGAGGGAGAGATTAAATAACCCTGGTCTTATATGCCATAAGATTTTGGTAGAGAATTCTTCACACGCGTTTATTTAGACTAGGGAAACACAGGGATCTTCTAGAAGGATTTGTGTAGATGAGCAATATTTTATCCCTTTACTAGGAGCGTGCTAACTGATAACTAAAGCATTTTCTTGGATCATTTGCTGACCTAATTAAAAAAATAAAGTGGAATGGGATCAAGAAATAAGAGAATATTTTAGAATAAAGGCTAAACTAGGGGCTCAATTAAGATAAAAAGAAAATTAATAAGGGTTTAATTTAAATATTATTACATTATATATTATAATGTTATTTTTTGTTAAATTTGCATCCATATTAATTTCAGTCTCAGTTTCCTAAATTTGCCCATGTGCTATATTCTAAAATTTTAGATATTTTATTTAAATATCACCAATTCGCTCCCTTAAAATTGCATTTTCCTTTATTTATTTTGTCACGTGAGATGGGATAAAAGTTATAACGTGCCAACACAGCCACTTTAAATTATATCTAAGACTGTCTTTCTTAAGTCAACACATAGGAAAAAAAGCCGACTTTCTGGCACAAAGGTAGCGCGTCTTCCTCGTGTTCTGGGAGTCCCGGGTTCGAATCCCGGTTCGGGCATGGTTGTTCTTCTGTGTGCTGTCTGTGAGATGTGTGACAGTGTCCGCTTGTAAAAAGGGGTTGTGGAAACAAATGTGTTGAGTGTGTAGCTTAGTCGTACTCTTGGCCTTAGTTGACGTACTTCAAAAACAAGAGACGCTCCTTTCGGCTTAAATCTTCTGTTGTACCAGCGGTTGGCTTGTCCGTGGCAAGCGCCATTAGTAACAACAACATAAGAAAAAAAATCTGTCAGTATCTTAAAAAGAAAAGAAAAAAGCGGGGAAATGTGATAAAACGTAATCCACCTTTGTCTCAACATGCAAATTATGCCTCCTGTGGTAAAATAAATTTTATTTAATTCAAAAAAGTATCTTCATTTCAGTTATAAATCTTCAAAAATTATACTGTTCAATGCAATAACAGGAACTGCACAATAAAAATTCGTTATAATAAGAAAATATTTTTATTTACAATGAATTAATGATTTTTTCCTTTTGAACTGAAAACTGCCAAATTACTTATATTGATTCTGTGATGAACATCTATTTGGGCTGCAAATTTTTGCCATTCTAATTTTGCCATTCAAAATAAAGTGAATTTTTGCCATTCACTTAATTTTGTAATAAATAATTCACTAATTGTCAGCTGATAGACAGTTTTTTTTTGTTGTTATTATCAAAACATTATCTTGAATATGTGTGTGTATTTTAATTATCTAAATAGAGCAGTATGGAATTATAAAAATTCGATCATTTTTGAGTTTCATACCATTTAATATTTCCAAGATATTATGACAGAAGTATCTAATTGCCTTTGCAGCACCAAATTTCAATTAAATTGTGAAAACATTCTACCATTTTAATCACAATAAAAATGTGAAGAAAAAAAAAGATTGATTTCCTTTACTGCTATCAAATAAACCCAACCCATCTAATGCCGAGAAGAACCATAAGACAATTTAATTAACCATTAATGAATTTAATAAATGAATTCTTAGAATTCATTGCCATCGAAATAAGGGGGCAAAATATTTTAAAATGCATTGATATTGCCAATCGAGATATTCGAAAGATGATTCAATTAATGATTGGAATAATAAAGTTCTGTATTTTTGAAGAATAATAAGGCTTCGAGAGAAAGATTTAGAAGTTTTGATTTGATAATTAAATTCTTATGATGCAAAGAAGCGATAAAAATAACAATAATGTTGTCATTCCGCCGTTTCGACGATAAAAATATCAATAATGCTGGCTGGCATTTGAAATATCTTTCACTTCATGGAAATTCATGGAAATTAATTATTAATTTAATAAAGAAATATTTGGAAATAATGCTAATTAAATTTTATGCATTATATTAATTTTTTTGTATTACTCAGTTATACAAAAAAATACTCATATCGAAATGGAAGTGTCCTGATTAAACATATTACCATTCTATGTGTAAAAATCATCATAAGGAACTTTACACAATTTTCCGTTACCTTCAGAGGGATAATGCAGGGTAATTTTAATAATTTTGCATTTTCCAATTTATTGAGAACAAGAGTTATTCCTAATGCAATCAAATCACATAACTACATAGTGTCATTACAAACTTAAGCACTTAGGCAATCAATTTGAAATTATATGATGAGCAATAATGTACTAATTTATGTTTCAGATTCCTAATATAAACTGTAAAAATTGTGAGCAGAATCTTTTTCCCTTGTTTTTTAATAATACATGAAAAGTATGCACTAAAATGTTGATGAAACCATGAAAACACTGAAAATGTCAGAACATAAATGAAATGTATTATTGCACAAAAATGATTTATATTTATATAGTGGCCAATATAGTTATTTAAAATTTGGTTGTGTGTGTGTGTGTGTGTGTGTGTGTGTGTGTGTGTGTGTGTGTGT
>JAOUZG010000678.1:3651261-3666489 GCA_026289955.1 Argiope argentata | reverse complement strand
TATATATATATATATATATATATATATATATATTAGAACAACCACTAACTAAGTAATCTCCTTGACAGGTCATTACTATTTTCGCATGTTATGTTTTGAGAAACCTTAGTTCAATAACGCCGTGACACTCTGTTCAAATTTTTAATTTTGATTTTAGTTTAATTTAGCCATAATAACGTTCCTCTGTAAAGCAACACTAGAGCTATTTTGGAACTGACCTCAATTTTGAACCGCGGTCAGTTGACGAGGAAGACATCTGCGCTGGTAAACCCCTACCTCCACAATACTTCACATAAGCGGGGAAACGTTTGACCCGGACGGATTTAATGTGCACCAGACCCACTTACAGGACAGTTTTTCGAAAGAATCCGGCCACGATTCTGAAACCCTCCGGTTCAGGAAGCGAGACCTAACCACCATACCATCGCGCCCCTTTACATTTACTGAATCAACCCAGACAGACTTTCTATAAATCGTTTACATTGAAAATTTAACAGAAATCTACAAGTTTGATCGTAATTCAATAAATCAAATTTCATCCGTCCAGCTGAAAGCGTTTTCAGTTTATCCTAATTATAAACATACATAATGACAAAAATAGGTTTTTCGGACTCAAGAAACGGTGATTCTATATAATCATGAGTTCAATTATATAACTTTTACAATGTTTCCTGTACAAGATATTAAAATAAAGATTAAAATGAAATCTGTTATGCTTTTTTTAATGTATCATGTCAGGACATCATTTCTTGAACGGCCAAGCACCTCGTGCAAGTTATATTATATTTTTATTCATTTTAATTGCTTTCATTGAATGAGTCACTTTAGTATTGCAAACGATCCAAAAGACATTGTCTCGCATTGATTGTTTTAAAAAAATATTACATTTCCTGTTTATTTCATTTCATATAAGCACGTGCTCACAATGACATTTTTCTAGGTTGTATTTGCTGTAGTGAACTTATTTTTTTTAATCAGAGCTTTTTTTTAAATGCGATGGCATCACATTATTTAAAGCAGATATTTTGAGATGCTCTTGCAGATAATAAAATTTCTATTCATTGACCGCGAATTTCTGTTGACGCCACAAACCTCATCTCAAAAACAACACCCTTTTCTGACATAATAAAACATTTTAAATATATTCTAAAAATAAATGCTGAAATAACTTGAACAAACAAAACGTAATACTATCCATACAATTAGAAATAAATCCGATAATGCCCTCGAAATCATTCACAGAATACAAACGAACGCCTCACAAATTTTTCAAACAAGCAGTATATTTCATCATTCCTTTCACTTCAAACAATTCTCCTCCATCGTAAACATTAAAGCTATATTCCTGTCATTATTCGGAAATAGATACACATTCTTGAATACTGGGAAATTATGCTTCGGATCCATCAACAATGCGCAACAACTTCCTTCAACAATGCGCACATACAATTCCTTTCACGTCCATTAAGCAACCAGGGCAAGAATCTCGAATTCTCTTTAAAGGTTTCATTCAATACAAATGCACATAAGGATGCAACAGAGACGCATTTTTATTTTATTCATTCTAATTGTTTCACTGAATGAGTCATTTCAGTATTGCCAACGATAAAAAAAAACTTTGTCTCTTTTTAATTATTTAAAAAAAATATCCCATTTCCTATTTATTTCATTTCACACAATCGCGTGCTCACAATAACATTTTTCTAGGTTTTATTTGTTGTAATCATTAACTTATTTTTTTTTAAATCAGACCTTTTGTAAATGGGATGGCAACATGTTATTAAAAGCTGATTTTTAAAATTGTCGTTCGGATAATAAAGTTACAAATTTTCACCAATAGATTTTTGATGACGCCACAGACATCATTGCTAATATAACATCATGTTCAGATATAATAAAAAGAAAAGCCTTCTGCTGTTAGAAAAACAAACGGAAACCTCATTTTGTAATTATATGACAATTTCAATTTGTAATCACTTAATAAATGTTTAAAAAAAATGTCGCTTCGCCGGGTATCCGCTTAATCCACACTCGAAAATCCACAAAGAAAGTATCCCAAATCCATCTCCATGATCTCATATTTATGTTGGTATTTTCCAAGACAGGATGCTCAGATGATGACGTTTTTACGGCATCACATACCCAACATAAGTATTCCCCCCACCTCCAACTAAAACCGAGGTAACTGCCGGCGAAATATTTCCGAAAACGAAAACTTCTGGAACGTGGGATATGACTGGTGTCCGGTTAGATATCCTTTTATCCTGACTCCGACCCTCCCCATCTTCCTCCCTCCCCCAGCATCCCTCCTGCTACGGTTCAATAAAGGACGAAATGGATTGCCCCGGGATGTGCAAGAGAGAGACAGAAAGAAGAGAAGAAAAAAAAAAATTAAAAGCGGGTTCCAGAGGTGAGAAATAAGGGGTGGGGTTGAAAGTGTCTCGAACTCTCCTTTTGGAAATCCATTTGGGGCTTTTGCAGGTGTCAGGCAAGTTGAAAAGCTTAAGCTGCATTGATGCATGCTCGGGAGAGGAAGGATCTTCGAAAAGGGGACGAGGAGGGGATCGGCGTGAAGTGAAAAGGTAAAAGAAACTCCAGATTTAGGCAGAATCATTGCCAGGCTGATAGAGAGAGAGTAGTTTTGTGATTGATTGGTTGAAGAAAGTGAACATAAGAAAATTAAGTGTTTTGGGTTTGAGTCTGGATATTTCAATTGCTCAAGTGGGGAAAAAAAGTCTACGAAACTGGAAAAGGAAGGTTTTTCTTTGTAAATAAAATATGCATTGTATTATTTTTGTCCTGATAAAAGTGATATTGAATTAATTTTATTAATTTATTTTGTCGATTGCTTTTTTTCTACTAGAGATACCCACCTTGGGGGGCACGTCGTAATGAGGAGGAGATGCTTACGGAATGGTCTCGTCACCCTGAAGGGCACACTAATAGGTGGGGGTTAGACTTCTACCAACGATGACGGGACGTACTTCCTACGGGGAGGGTTGTACCGCTAAAGGTGAGGGCCATTAGGACTCAACCACAGTTCCGGTCTTTCAGCCTTTTGTTGTTTAAATCGGTGGTATTTACGTATTACACTGTCTTCGCCAACGATCGCCAACGGTTTACTAACTCATTGGTGCCAGATTTAAATTTGGCGATAAAGATAAACGGTTTACACCATTGCCGGATTGCTATAATTGGCAGTTTAGCAACTCATTGGTGATGACTTTCAAATTTGGCGATAAAGTTGGACGAAATAATACGTAAGTAACAACGGTGAAGACCTTTAGGACTCAACCACTGTTCCCTTCAGTGTTGCTGTTGAGGAGGTCCGGTAATTCAGCCTTTGTTGTTTAAATCCGAGGTACTTATGTATTATACTGTCTTCGCCAACGGTTTATTAACTCATTGGCGGCAGATTTAAATTTGGCGATAAAGATCAACGATTTACACCATTGCCGGATTGCTATAATTGGCAGTTTAGCAACTCATTGGCGATGACTTCAAATTTGGCGATAAAGTTGGACGAAATAATACGTAAGTACCAAATCAGGCGAATCGGAGAGTCTAGATAGGACTTTCTGTTTGAGATACCAAACTGCATAGATAAAAGAACAATATGTCATCTACAAAGTCTACGCGGATGCGATATCCAATGCCCGAGTAATCGATTCTTAGTCATTACCATATAGGTTTATCGTTAAGAGATTTTTTTTTTTCTAAGACTTTCATGGCGTATCAACGAAATAGAAATTATTCCTCCTACAAATGGTTCCATATATATTGAAAAATATTAAATTCCATACAACAGGAAATACAAATAAACTATAAAAAAATAGATTTTTACTTTCTACTAGACGAAATATACGCTACTTTTACGTTAGCCTGGCGAAAGTGAAAGACTGCCAAATATGTAGAATGCCGCCAAATTTCTTAATAGCGATTTTAAAGCGAAAAATCATCAAATAATGTAGAATATCGCCAAATTTCTTAAATTTTTTTATTTGCTTGTGCACGGATAATGGAAAAGTACCAAATATACAAATAAAAAAAAGCCAACTTGGAAATTTAATGAATTACCTGGTTTCAGACCATGCGGAAAAAACCTGTTTTTGGAATTTTTCCTGCTTACCTGTCGCTATGTTTATTTGTTTGTTTATGAAGACGAAAATTCAAAAAAGGCGTTAAGATGGAGGATTAAGTTTGGCGCAGCTTCTTATGACCAAAGTTATGCATTCAAAGGAAGCCTTTCTGCTTATTTGGCATTCGATTACAAGAGAACAAAGGAATTATAAAAAGAAAAGAGCTGAATAAGTAAAATTTAGCACAGAGTTTAACACTGTAATGTTAATCCGCATCAAATTTTAAACCAAATGCCGGCGTCCAGGCACAGAGGTAGCGCGTCTTCCTCGTGATCTGGGCGTCCTGGGTTCGAGTCCTAGTTAGGGCATGGTTGTTCTTCTGTGTACTGTCTATGAGGTGTGCGAATGTGCCCCCTTGTTAAAAGGGGCTGTGCAATCGAGTGTGTGAGTGCCATCCTCATATGAGCTGGAAGTCAGACTTCTACCCTCGGGTTCTCAGAAATCCATACCCTCAGAAACTATTGCACTCCTTTTTTTTTGTACAGCGGATACGTAATCATCATTATAGCTTTAAACTAAATACTTCAAATGGTGAACGCCTATAGTTATGTCTCAGGCATTAAAACGTGGAAACAAACAAGAACTGCAAAGGATAAAACGAATAACATTTCGATATCACACACACACACAATAGCATTTTAATCGTAATTGTTCATCGAATTTTGAATTAAATCTATCAAAAGTTTGATATCCGTCCGTCTATATGCCAACATTTAAATAAACACGATAGGTTAAAAACAATAAACGCTAAATTAAAACAATAAATTTTAATACATGTTTTGGTTACTAAATGTTTGGTTTTGTTTTTAATTTTGATCCTATCGGTAGAAAACAAGCGTCTAAATTAGATATCTGGGTTTCTTCACTGAACTATGATGGGAAACCTCTAGGATACTGGACCTTCTTAAGGGAAAATGAAAGGATACTGAATATATAAACTTGAATTTAATGAAAGAAAAATAATACAAATGCCAAAACATTTGGAGAACGTTTAAAATTAGCAGATCCGACAAACATCAAAATGGGCAATAAAAATGTAAATGTGTCTAATCAAACTAAATACTATAAATATCTCAGATATGAGTTTTGTTATATTAAGGTACCGTTTTAGAGGCAACAGTAGTGCTATTTTGGGACGATCTACTTAATTTTGAATCGCAGTCAGATGATGAGGACAAAACATGAATTGAATCCCCAACCTTCCAAATTTCTACACCAGAGGAAAGACATTTGACCTCGAAGGATCTAACCAGACTCACTTAGACGATGGTTCTTCAGTGAAAACAGGTTCAAACAAAAATCCCTCCGATTCCGAAGCCTTATTATCAGGCCACCCCCACCCACCTCCGATATGAGATATAATCTAATTTGGCTACTGTTGTCAATTTTCAATAAATATAAGCATGGTTCTCGGAGACAGCACATTTATTAAAAACAGAAAAGAAACGAACACATATTGATAGTTACACACGCAGCATCTTGGTGAGAAGTTCGTAAGAGGAATGTGAGCGGGAATCAAGTTAAAAGCCTAATCACATAGATATTCTTACGCGAGAAAAATAGTCTACTCGATTCATCCCAACAGTTACTAAATAAGTTTATTCATCAAGGCATAAAGCAAAAAAAAAATACTTTCCCAGTTATTAAAATATTCAAAATAAGTTTTATGAACTTGTATACAAAAGTTTATAACCTACAGCTAAATCAAACAAACGAAACAGAAAATGATTTTGGGAAAAGGCTTGTTTATTTGAGGATAAAAGGAAGGGGAAAAAATGCAAACTCCACACAGAATAACAGTATGCTAAACATTTTTCTAAAAATTACCAAGACCAGATTATTTTTATTTCAACCAATGATTGAAAGAAGATCTGGAAATAACTAAAACTTAATTTGTGAAAAATTATTCCCCAAAGCAAATTTTCGTAAGAAAATTAATTTTAATTAGCTTCTTCTCCTTATTAAAAAAGATAAAAGTCTTGAGGTGATAAAAAGAAAACAAATGAGGCATAAAAATATTTTTAAGAAGTTAACAAGTCAAATTAATTTCGATTCGTTTACAAGCCCTAACTAGTAACCGCCATGAAAAAAACCATTGATTCTTTTTGTTTTTCTCTTAGAGAAGTTAAAAGATAAACAATTTATTTATTTATTTTTTACCAACAAAGCTGAGTTTATTACATGCATGCCCGATGTTGACGTATCTTTATGTAAAAAATATATTCCGTTTGAATGAAATTAATTCAATTTATTTCACGTTATTTCAGTATTAATTTCATCAGTTATCTCTACAAACTTTTTTAGATATCTAAGTAACGAAAAGGATTATTTCGTGTCCATGAATTAATTTTTTGAAATGTATGGAAATGAAATTGATGGTAAATTGTAACAGGAACAAACGTTAATTTATTTCTAATATTATTTATTAATAGACAAACATTTTAAATAAGCACAATTCTACAAATAAGCAATAGAAAGTATCTTGAAAAAGTTACTATTTACATTTAAGTAAGTGAAAAATATATACTACTTTATAAAAGTAATTTCAAAGATGCTATATTATTAATTTTTTTAAAAAAAATGAAACAAATGATTACTTTTAAAAATTGGAAAGGTTTTCAACTGCAATGAATTAAAGTATTTTGAATAGAAATCAGTAAGAGAATAGTATATAAGATATTCTCTATTCTCTTATGGTCACTAAGATGCATTGAGATTAATGCTGATAGATAAATGAGTTATTAATATAATAATATTTTATTATATTAATAAAATATTATTATATTAATATTTTATTATTAATATAATATTTATATATCAATGTTATTATATTAATAAAATTAATATATAAATATTAATTTTATTAATATTTATATATTAATGGAATTCTTATTGAGAAAAATATCTGGATAATTAACCCATTCGCTGCCAACCACGAATATACACGTGGTTGGCTGGGTGTTACCCATTGCCAACACGAATATACTCGTGATATTTTCAATATATTATAACGCACAACTTTCCAAACTTGCAAACTTTTTATGGCCACAAACATAAATATACAAGTGTAAAAACTTGGAAAAAAAATCTACAAATAAATTGTTTTTACAAAAAATCTACTTTATTTAACATGTATGTTATTTTTTTTTATTATTATTTAAATAGAATAGAATAGAATCTAAAAAATGGAATCTAAGTAATGGTCAGCAGTGAATAACCAGCCTTTACAAATCAACGGAAAACTGTGTCCCGTTTCTTAGTATTTTTTTACTTTCATCGATTTGTGTGATTCATGATTTTTTTTTTTGTTTAAACGAGCGCAAATAGGAAAAAGGATATCGAGTCCTGTTGCATTCCCATTTTCAGCCACGAATATACTCGTGCTTGATTTTTATACGTGTAAATGAATATTTATGACAAAATATGTGGGTTTTTTTTCTGAAGTAATAAAACTTAGATAAACAACAACAAAAAACTCAAAACAGAAATGGCAATGGGAATAACCTCATACAATTTAGGCTTGCCCGCGAATGGGTTAAAGATATGGATCATCGGGTACGTTTATAGTTGGGTGTACGGTGTGAAGACACAATCGGCAGGCCTCAGTAAAAAATAACAACGACGCATATTTACACGAACATAAAATGACGAATACACAGGCAACAAATGTGTAGATAAAAATAGATAAATATCTGTAGAAAGATTTAACTACTTAACCAATTTATTTTCCTTACTATCAAATAATATAACATCTTCTATTTTAGGAATATTTTCTTATTTTCATTCAAATGGAAATTCATTGAATGCTAGATTTATCAATGTATTCGAAATAATTTTAATATTCGGTTATAACCGTTATGAATGTTTGATTTTTTGCTTAAAACTATCAAAATTCGATAAATCGATGCACGTATAGCAGTCGGGCAAAACAGTTAGGTGGTTAATATCTATAGTATAATCACCTCATACATTATGAGTCAAATCCAACTGTGTGCGCTGCCTATCGTTCTGTGATTTCAGAAACATGTAAACGTGATAATTAAAAAACATGGTTGTTGTTGTTTCTTATGGCACTTGCCACTGACAAGCTCCCTGAGGCAGTCAGCGATTTAAGCCTAATCAGCATCTCTTGTTTTAAAGTAGCTCCGACTAGGGCCGAGAGTACGACTTTTGCTGCTCATTCATCACATTCGCTGGTAAAGCCCTTTTTACAAAGGGGGGGGGGGCATTCTCCCACTTTACAGATAGAACACACACACAACACCGCTTCATGCCCCTGCAACTACAACCACCTGGTTATTTAAACAGTGTAACGAGCATGAAGTGGAAGATATAATGAAAGTGACTGCAAATTCAACGTTTCACATTCATTGGTTAGAATTTAATAGGGGATTTTAATTTTGAATTAAAGAAAGCTGAAGACAGTGAGCTGTTTGAAATTTAAATGGGAAGTGGCTTTGTCTATTTAAGATAACTATTGGAGATAAACTGAAGACTCATGCTAGTTTCACAAAAACAGACTTAAAGTTTGAGATTAAAAATTTCTGAGAAATATTGTAAAAGTATAAAATAAAAATTAGGGACGAGGGCAGAAATAATTATAAAAAAAGAAAAACACAAAAAATACCAATAAATGCTATGTACAAACATAAAAATAACAGAAAATAAAGGTATGGATTTGTAGAGCGACTCTTGTGAATAGTGCTCTTGAAATCTTAACAAATCTCTGTTTTCTTCAATGTGACGAATCATTCTTTTTAAATTCTCATCCTGGATCCTTGGGAAGGGGAAACACTACGGAACCAAGCACGTTCTAGTTCAGGTGTTGGCTTGGTCACATGGAAGGACCAAAATCCTACAGATAGAACAGTTAAAGTACAAGCATGCCCGAACCGGAACTCGGGACGCCAAGATCACTGAGAAAACGAGTTACCTCTATTCCAGGACTCCGCCAAAAACGCAATGACTTAAACACATCAAATTAAATATAGGATTTCGTGATTACAAATACAGTTTTATGTCAAATTTTTGTATCAATGGGTTGAGAAAAAGCGTTTAAAACACAAATTCCATTTAACGCATGCACAGGATTAACCACTTAACCGTTTTAATTTCTTTACTATCTAATAAGAAGCCATCTTCTATTTTGAGAATATTTCTTTTATTGTGATTCAAATAAAAATCCATTGAATAATTGACTTATTTATGTATTTAAAGTGATTTTAATATTGAATTATAATCGTTATAAATGCTTCATTTTTAGCTTACATTTATCACAACTCGCTAAAATTTTGCCAAGTGCACGAGTGGCACTTGGGCAAAACAGTTAAGTGGTTAATCGCCAAGGATGTTGTATAAAACTCTGTAAAATTACTAAATTCATGCCAAAAGTTAATACTTTGTAACGATTCTAGTGATCGTCTAAGGTGATCTCTATCATATCCAATTTATAAGAACATACGAGAAGGGTTTGAGGGGATCCAAATGGCTGTATTATTTTGTATAAAGAAAGTAATAACACATTACAATGTTTCCTCCTTCTATTCTTTGTTTACGAAAAAAGTAAAAAACTGGCATCCTATCAAATCGTAAGGAAACCAAATATTGATATCCCCGCAATCCAATTTTTCTCTCAACCATGCTTTTCACAATAATAATCTCGCTTTTCAAAAACGAAATCTACAGCAGCATCGCGAGAGCCCATACACGAGGGGAAGTATAAATCCGGTCTCTTTGGGACACACCACGATTCGAACGATAAGAACAAAGAGCCGCCCCGATGGGGGGGGGGCTTTTCATCGGTGATCTTTTGCAGCGGACGACACAAGTGGAAAGTGCTGCAGAGAGAGATCGGATTTTTTTTGAAAAAAAAAGGAAAGGGGGGGGGATTAGGGGGGGGGAGAGGGGGGTCTAGTAGAATATTGGATTTTGTTCTATCGACACCGATGCAGCGTTTGAGGACTTCGGGTCCGCCTCGTCTGTGAAGGGATTTGAACTGTATAAAATGAGATCCCACTTCAGTTTTTATTCCTTCATATTACCAGAGGAATGGAGTTTGTTTAGTGCTATATGAGATGGTCATTTTCGCGTTGGCAATGGGATTTTTTTTTTGTGTATGTGTGTGTCGGGAGATATATTTTTGTACGTGATCCGATTTTGAAGTATAATCCATCGGAAGAAAACTTAAATTGAACTTTTTGATCCAGTTGTTAAGAAAGAATCAGAAATAACTATCATTTTACTTTGGAAGAAAATGGTTATTTTGTTTTGATCAAGTTTAGAAATACGGCCATCGCGCTTGCCCATGCTTAGAAAAAAGTACGAGAGCTGAATGAATAACTTTAGCTTAAGTAATTAAGTTTTAACCTGCAATTAACACAAAATCTATCAGTAGTTTAATTTTTTTTAATTTTAAAAATTGTAATTTAGAATGGTATTTCAGTTGAAGTCTTTTCTCCGTATTTCCAATCCACGTCAATAAAAGATTGACAATCGGAACCACATATAACATGTATCGGGCTTACACTCCAGGCAGATTTCCGGCAGGATTGAATTTCGAACTTCGGGTATTCTATTATTTTCAAATCACCATGGCCCATATTTTGAATTCCATTATTCCGTTATTTTGAAACCTATTAGCCCACAAGTAGACAAAGATTTACGATTAAAATTGTTAATAAATATGCATCATTGATTCATTTAATACATATATTTTAAAATTATCTTAACAACCTCCCTTTTCTATGAATATAATACCGGGTGTCCAAAAAGTTCCCGTACTGATGATTTGTGAATTCATTTTACAAAAACAACAGGTTTAAAAAGAATTATTTTTATGCCAATGATAAAAAGCACTTCAAACATAACTAAGGAAAAAATACTGAACTTACATTTATAATAAATGTTCAAAATGTCCCTCAATTTCTTGGAGACAAAGCTGAACTCGTTTGCGCATGTTTTTCGAAACGCGTTTTAACATGCTAGGAGTGATTTCTTGTATCCTTTGGGTCATTGCGATTTTCAAATCATCTATTGTTTGAGGATCACGTGCATAAACTATGTCCTTTAAATGTCCCCACAGAAAAAAAGTCCGGGATGGTCAGATCAGGGGATCGAGGTGGCCCAAGATATTTTGAGATGAGTCGATCGCCGAAAGCGCTTCAAGCATGTCCATGGTTTCATTACTCGTATGGCAAAATTCAATATACTTGAAAAAAATCATGGAAAATAATTTTTTAAATTTGGAGTACGGGAACTTTTTGGACACCCGGTATTTTGTTTTCCTATTGGGATCTCTCAAAAGTGATGAGAAGCTTCTGATAGGGTGGGTGGTTCTCGCCATTCGGGTGGGCGCAGAAATGACTAGCTTTGAGATTGACTAGTTTCCAGTCATGCTTCTCGCGGGAAGGATCGTACTGGTCTCTCAATTGTGACGAGGAGAAGCTTCTGGTGAAGTGATTGGTTCTGACCATTTGGGTGAGTACAGAAATGACTAGCTATAGGGTAAACTAGCTTACTGGCGTGCTTTCCACGGGAAGGATTGTGCTGGTCTCTCAAATGTGATGATGAGAAGCTCTCTGGTAAGGTGGTTGGTTCTCATCATTCGGGTAAGGACAGAAATAATGAGGGATCCACTAGATTACAAGTGAGAAGGATTGTTCTGATGATGTCCATTAAAACTCAATTTCAGTTCCTGCCAATGCTGTAACCAGTAATTCAGATTTATTCGTATGTTTTGGGCGTTTTTGAGTAGTCAATGTATGATATACCATTCAATGAAAATATTGCCCGTATTTAGAGACTAAGAAATAGACAGGAGCGTTACGTCTCGCGAATAATTTTCTCATTTTTTTTTGTTTGCCAAACACTTTGACTAATGAGCTGGCTTAACCGGGAATATAGATTGGGTTTAATATCAATTAAATATCTGGTCTCCAAGTAAATATTTTTAAGCATTCGATCTAAATAGATATTACATTAATAACTTTACAACTACTCGACTGAGTGCTATAAACTCGGCTGAGTGGGGATACTGTGTCAGAGGTGATCGTTCTCTGTTTCCGATCTAAATTACGATCTGAGATGAGTGAAAGAATTTGCATGAATGTAGTCCGTCCCCTAAAAAGGGCTGTGATGGGTGTGTAGCTAAAGTCGTACTCTTGGCCCTAGATGGCGCTACTTGTAAATCAAGAGACGTATATAACCAGCTGATCGTATCAGCGGGGGCTTGTCCACGGCAAGCGCCATTAGTCACAAAACACAACTACTCATTGTACATTTGAACCATCCTAATAGAACCAAATCCCAGTGACATCATACAGCTTTAAAGATATAACTTTCCGGGTAACCAGTCTTTCAATTTCTGCGATGTTGTGTACTAAATTTTGTCCTGTTCAAGATAAAACGTTATATACAGAATTTAATATTTAAAATTTAGAACAAAGTCGATCAAGAAATCGCCATCCATTAATCTTTATGCTTGTAGTAAACGCAATAATTCAATGATTTAAATAAATAAGATCAAGGACACGATCTAGTGACAATATATTTATGTTAAATTTTGGTTTCAATAGAACGAAAAAGAAACGTTGGAAATACATATTCGATTTTATGGCATTTGATGTTTGCATCATTCCAATCATCAGTCGCTGAATATCATATCTTGGATTCAGTAAATGTTATATATTGAAGATATATATATATCATTATTATTGTTCGTCGGTGTCTTGCAATTAATACAAATCAACCAGTTTTATAAATATAAGGAATCCTTCTAATGTACGGATTGCTAAAAATAAATATATGGGCATTCATGGCATACACACTCTGCATCAAAGTTTACTCTTTTATATATAGATTAAAGAAATTATAAAAGTATGGAAGAAATTTTTAAGAAGATTGAATCCTCTGGTTATTAATAGATATTTTCTTATTGAAATATTAGATGAATGGAAAAAAGTTAAAGAGATTAAATTATTTTATCTATATTACTATTATAAATGTGAAAATTTGGATGGATGGATGGATGACGGGGTTCAATCAAGCCAGAACGGCTGAAGGAAATTGGATGAAATTTAGCACAAAAATAGATTATAGTCTACAGAAGAACATGGGCTAATTTTTATTCCGGTTAATTGAGCGGTTCATTTTTTCATAAATTAAAAACTAAAATTTCCCCCCAAAATAAAATAAAAAATCTGAAACTATCTGCCCGAGCTTTTTGAATCGTTTGTTTTTATTTTTCTATTTCCGGTATTCTTTTAATATTATCTTATCTAATGGAATTCTTTGTGATTTATTGTAGGATTTCCCGACATAAAACCTTTTTCATCAGAACAAATAATTTTTTTAAAAAATCTAATGGTTTGTTTTCATTTTTCTGTTTCAGTTTTTCATTTTAATATTATCTTACTATTCTAAAAGGAAGGTTTATTAATTTTTTTTTCTGTTGCTGGTCTTGTGTTAATATAATTCGATATTTCCTGTTCCTTTCTCCTGATTTTTTTTCTTGCTGTACCCTATTCCTTTTGCCTATTTTCACCATTTTCGAATAAATTTCTAAAAGTACATTTATAGTTTTAAGTATATAGCTTTTAAGTAGTTTTTTTCCCCCACGCTAATGATGTTAGACGTAACATGTTTTCGACCGGTTATTTCAAACGATTCTGTTTATTTTCGTAGTGTATGATAAATTTAAAATTAAACATTGCTAATTAATAGATCTTTTGATTCCTTAAGAATCGCTTTTGATTAAAAATAAAATAGATGAATTGAAATGAAAATTTCCTAATCTTCATTGCGTTACCCCGACTGGTGCTGAAAATTCACGTATTTTCGTCGCTCCAATTGATGTTGAATATTTATGCAATCATACGGTTTTGATAACATTTTACGTCGTGATTAGACTGTCAGGTCTCACATATACACATCAAAATTTCCACGCGTATGAAGTCGCGGGTAAGAGCTAGTATATATATATGAGTAAAATCCCCAACCACAAAGTAAAATTCCCCATTCACCCTCTCTTTTTAATCAAATCCCTAGTAGCAACCAATTTAAGTAGCTAAAGTTTACTATTTTCCATTACAAATCTTCTGTTTAAGTTTAAAATCTTTAAGAAATCCAACAGAGCGAATCTTTTCATTACAAATGTCACACAAACTAAGAAATCATTCGTGCATTCATTCACCGGATGAGAAGAAACTCTAAATGTTCTAAAAGGCCGTCACTCCGAAAGGAAGAACAAACGAAGAGAAGAAAGAAGAAAAAAGAAGGCGGAACCCAACTTTAAAACAAGCCACCACATATTGAATTTCTCTTCATTTTCACGTCTTTGTCTTTGAGGTTTTCCGCTCGGATTGATACAACCGACAGATTTTCCTTCACAAGGAGACCAAAAAACCCTGCTTGCCATATTAAGTTTTTTTTTTTTTGAAGGATAAAGGGCTGTTCAACGTAAATAAGGTACTTTACTGCTTCTCATCAGCGGTATTTTGTTTCGTCAGGGTAGCAGCAGCAGGGATGATTTTCCCGCATGTCATGGGAAAGCGAGTGACGTTGCTTGGTTGCAATATATTGGAATCGTTTGGAATTCAAATATTCCTCGAATCTTTTTGTTTTGTCATTGAATTTTGAACGAGCCATAGGGATGTGCGTGATTCAATTTTCTTGCGTCTGAAATTGTTTCAGTTCAAATGAAATCCCAAGAAATATCTCGGGAAAAAAAATCGTACTTATGTATTAGATCACCCATCTTTTTCGCCAATGAGTTGCTAAATCTCTAATAATGGCAAAAAACAACCATTATTTAAAAAACCATTCAAACCTTAACTGTCGTCCGTCATTTTGTTAGTTTCGTTGGCGTCGATGGCTTATCGCCAATTTTGAATTTGTCGCCAATGAGTTACTAAATCTTTGGCGACCGGTGGCGAAGACGGACTAATACGTAACTATCAAAAAATGATTGGTTGCAATATAATGGAATCGTTTGAAATTCAAATTTTCCCCAAGTCTTTTTGTTTTGTCATCGAATTTTTATCGAGCCATAGGGATGTGCGTGATTCAATTTTCTTGCGTCTGAAATTGTTTC
>JAOUZG010000678.1:3629628-3643825 GCA_026289955.1 Argiope argentata | reverse complement strand
ATAGGGGGAGGGTGAGATAATAATAAGAATTGAAACAAAGTCCAAAATATGAAATGTCTTTGGATGAAAAATGTGTTGTTGTTACTTATGGCACTTGCCTATGAACAAGCACCCAGCTGAAGCAGCAGCAGATATAAGCCGAAAGGAGTGTCTCTTGTTTTAGCGCCAACTAGGGCCAAGAGTACGACTTAGCTACACACTCAGCACATTTGCTTGCACAGCCCCTTTTTACAGGGGGGCACAGCCACACATCTCACAGATAGCACACAGAAGAACAACCATGCCCAAACTGGGAATCCCAAAACACGAGGAAGACGGGCTATCTCTGTGCTAGAATGTAATGAAATGTTACTCTCTGTAGAATGTAATGAAATGAAATGTTATTTCAATATGTCATTCCACTCTACCCTATTGTAAGGAGTAGTTTATTTTTAATTTCTTATTTTGAAAAATGTAATGAAATGTTATTCAATATGTCATTCAACCCTACCCTATTGCAACAAGTAGGCCATTAAATTCCTTATTTCTTACATGAAATATTTTTAAGAAGAAAGGCATAATTGACTTTGTACAACTTTTATTTTCTTTACGGATTTGAAATAATTTTTTAATGACCTCTAAGAATGCGCGTCATTTTCATACTGAACCCCTACCGGATTCTTTTCATACCGAACTCTTTTTCTAACTTCGCTTAAATGGCATTTACCATCCAATAGAAGTTTTAGGAATTATATACAATGCCTAGAAAACGTATGGAATATATTGCCTAAAAACGTCTGACAACATATACAATGCCTAGGCATTCTAAAGAATGCGGAATTTAAAACTTTGCCGATAACATATGCTACTCACTTAAAATTTATGAAAGTAGATGTAATTCAAAGCAAGTACAGAAACTCAAGATTTGAAAAAAAAATTATTTTGAAATATTAGAAGTTAATTATCCGAAGAAACCATTACACAAAATATTCGATTAAAGAACACTTATAATTCGCAGATAAATAAGGAACTTAATATTGGTTTAGGAGATAACATTAAAGATAAATGATTCGAGGAAAGAACCATTTATCGCCTCAATTTCATTTCATCCTCATGGGAATTGCATAATTAGAATTTAATAACGATGGCTGCCATGGGAAATAAGTAAAATGAAAGAAATTTAGGAGATTCTAAAAGTTAATGACCTAAAACAGAGCTTTTAGCTTTTCAGTGTCTTTATTCTCGGGAGAATATATTAATTTATGCCTGCATCTTTTCTTACTCTAGCAATGTAATGAATAATATAAAAAAATTAAAAATAAGAAGAAAAAAAATTGCAAAAAAGATTATTTTTGGAGAAATTTTGGAAGTTTAATCAAAGAACCAATTAATACTTTAATGCATGATAAAAAAGTAGATTAATTAGATATCAGTTTTAGATTACGTGTGGATTAAAATCATAAAATAAATCGTTTGAAATGGGAACTCACCAGATTTAGAATATTTCAAGTTATTCGAATGAAATTCGCGTTCTTATTGAACATATTGTTTCGCTCAAGCAAATAAAATGGTAACTAACCTAATCATCATGACCATGATGCTGCAATAGAATGAACTATGATAAACGCAGTGATCAAGAAAATACACAACTTAGTTCCGCAGAGTCAGTTAATGGAATGATTTAGACTACAGCATTCTTGCCGCCAATACCAAATTAATATGCAATCAATGGGGAAAACTTCATCTATGGTGCCTGGACTATATTACAAAAAATACCCGTACTTAATATTCAAGAAAATATTTAACAATGCTGTATTAGGTGCGAGTATTATATTTCCAAATATTTATCCATAAAAAAGACCAGGTGCTTACGTATTATACCATGCAACTTTATCGCCAAATTTGAAGTCGTCGGCAATGAACGGATCAATGGTGTAATCCATTGATCTTTATCGCCAAATTTAAATCCGACGCCAATGAGTTATTCAACCGTTGGCGATCGTTGGAGAAAACGGTGTAATGCGCAAGTACCTAAGACTACTCTAACCATAAGAATTGGGCTGAGATAGTCTGGTTGGTAGGGCATTGGCTTCTTATATCTTGACCTGCGAGTTCCAATCCGCCAGCCGAAGACTGCGTGTGTGTAGTGGCTGGCGCACATTAAATTCGTCGTGGTCACAAAGTCCTCCATGTCAAGAATAATACAACTGAGGGTACCACTGGCAATCCTTTTTTATTTTTTATAAAAAAATTATGGTCAAAAACAATACTTGAGCCAAATTGTATGTGAATCAGCCAAGTTAATTATAATTTGAAAAGATACATTTCCGTAGATAAATCAGTATTTCAACTGAATATTTTAAAGGTTGTTTTATCAGCGGGATAGCCTTCTTGGTAAGGCATTGGATTCGCATCCCATGAACTGCGAGTTCGAGCCAACCAGCCGAAGTCTCTCTCTGTGTGTGGTGGTTAGCACACGTTAAATCTATTGTGGTCCAAAGTCCTCCGTGTCGAACAAAATACCACTGAGGGTACTGGTTCATAGGTCTTCGTTTTCTGTTACAAATCTAAATAATGATTAATGAATAAAGGATTGAAGATGCATGAATGAAGTACACCTAGGAAAAACAGCTTGTGACGTGTGTATAGTTAATTTGTACTCTTTGCCCTAGTTGGCGCTACTGAAAAACAAGAGACGCTACTTCGGCTTATATCAATGACAGGCCAGTCAGTGAGATTGTAAAGTGCTATAAATAGCAACAAGACAACAACAAGTTATCTTTAAATAATATTCAAATTAACTAAGCAATTAAAATTGTTCTGTTTGTTCCTCCTTATAAATAGAAATTCGGATTTTATAAATCATAAAATGCATTATTTTTTAACTGCACGACATGGTATAATATCTCATTCTCATACTGCCAGTTGCTACGTCCTCTTTCTAAAGGCACAATGCTCCACACTTAAACCATCATTCCACCCACACAGAGAAAAAGGCACGCAGTCGTTTGATTTCGCGAACGGTGTCACTAGCAGAAACTGTCAAATATGCATATGAATGAAAGCTTATTGCGGGGAGGATTCGAGATCTGTGTCCTGAATGTGTAATGGATGCCCTCGCATTCATGCACCAAGAAGAGGAGTATTCACAGAGCCAAGTCCCTTGTTTCCGAGTGTTCATTTCCATAAATGTATATAGGAATAGCGATGAGTTTTGGCGCAAAAGGCGACAATTTGCTGGAAAAGTAAATATGGATGGTCGGAAATGCTTAGATATTAATTCAAAAAATATTAATGCGAAGTTGCCTTTTACGAAATGTGCTTCTTCGATATTTTGGATGACTCCAAAATTAATTTTATCCGTAGAGTGAAGATTCGCATAATATTTTTGTTAACTAATATTTTACAGCTTCCTTGAAACCACTACAGCCTTTCTAAGACAATAAGACGCTAATACTTTGTCCATGTAAACCGCTTTATCATAGCTAAATAAATATTACTATGTTTCGGTATCAGCAATGTTCTTTTCAATCTGCTGTTATTGTTGCCAAAATTTTTTTTAATGTTTTAAGGAATAAACCAGCAGAGGTATTCAGCCCTGGCTTTTCTCAGATCCTCATTTCATTCTCCTATCCTAACGCTTTTAATGATCTGTGGGAGTAAAGCAAGTCAATCCTTAGCTGTCGACTTTACCGATTTAATAACAATTTATTATACTAATTAAAACCTTTAATTAGAAAATATAGTTTCTTTAACAACCACTTACTAAGTAATCTCCTAGTTATTCTTTTCACCTGTTATGCCTAGAGGTTAAAAAGCTTTAGTTCAATAACTCCGTGACACTTTCTTCAAATCTCGACTTTAGATTAGTTTATTTATATCAATGTTCTGTGGTAAAGCAATTCTATGGCTACTTTGATACGAACCTTGTAATTTTAATCACGGTCAGATTACGAGAACAACACCTGAGCTGACATCCCCTCTTAACCACACCAGCGGGAGGGCGTTTTCTCACGACTGATTTAATGTGCAATAGATCTCTTTGCACGACGGTTCTTAGGGGGAATCGGGTCTCGAACAGGAAACTTACAAGACCTTATTAACATGCCCCCACGACTTTCGATTGCATAGATGCAGTTCTGGAGTTTTTATGTGCATACTAAAGAAAGTTGAAAATGTATTTTAACCCTTAGCAGTTCAAAAAATAATTAGATGCAAAATTATTCACCTAATACAAAGATTTGTTTATTGCTATGAAAAATAAATATACATAATTCTTTTAAGTCGAATTTCTTTGAAAAATTAATCTACATCTCTTAACCATTATGTGGGCATTTTTAACAATAAAATTTGAATAAATAAATAAAACGTCAAAATGATGCACCGTCTTGAATTGTGCCTCAAAGGCACCATCGGAGTGCGAAGGGTTAAATACCCTCTTTCTCACTAAATATTAGATTCAAAATTTGACGTATATCTTTAATTTTGTCCGGTCAACTGTATAATACATTTTATTTAATCAACTCACTGCGTTTTTAAGATATTATTCTAATTCAAGGGACTAAGAATAATATAACACATCTGGTTCAAAATTTAATATGTTTCAACACTTTTAACAGTAAATCTGAACACCAGATTTCATTCAAATAGTTATATGTGCTTATAAGACTTCTTATACAGTTCCATACCAGCAGACAGACTCCCTGTTGTATTTCGTTTAAATTTAGAAAAAAAAAAATCAAGTTTGACGTTCAGACAACGATCATATTTTATGATTTTAACTCTATGTTTTTTTTGGGTATCAGTTTGGATAGACACACACAACGAAATTAAATGAATAAAAAAAATTAAAAATAAAGATTAGGGAAGAAAATTGGATAATGAAGATTTCATTTCAATATAAATAAGAAAACTACGTATTCATTATCTAGTATGGAAAGTTGGGCAATTTTTTTAAAAAAAATATACATATATAACCTTGTACGTAAATGTTCTATAAAACTAATAATTTAATAAATATTAAAAAAACCGAACACAAAATTAGGAAAAAAATGATTTAATTAAACGAATCCTTCGACAAAATTATGAAAACTTACATTTACTGATTCGGTAAAATACAGAGGAATACTAAAATCCTGCTTTGAATTTAAAAATCATAGTTTATAAATAATATCTTAAATTACGATTTTAATTAACAGAAAAAAAGTGGATTAAAATCCCGGTGAAATTGAGTATTATTTTTTAATCCTTAAATCCTCCAACATATTATTAAATATATTTCCTTTAAAATAATTGAAGAAAAACATCTAATTATAATAAAGGTTTATTTCCAGCAAAATAAGTACTACTCTGAAAATATTGGCATTATTATATTGTGAATATATCATATAATCCATATAAATATATTTTCTTTCGTGTATTTCTTTATCTACAAAAATAAGGGATCGCAGCATGTAACTGTAATCATGATATTTTTTAAAAATTCAACTCATTAAATAGATATTCGAGTAACATAATTAGTTAATAAAAGAAGAATAGTTTCAATTTTGTATATATTTTCGAATCCCCAGAGAATTTCATACGAAAAATTCATTACTAAGTTAACAAATAATTTAAATGATCATTTTTTCTGACTTAGTGGGCAATTCGTTAAGACCAATATAGCTCCGTTTATTATTTTTTCTTTGTTGGGGGTTTGTAAAATTACCCTGGAGTGCTTTACCATTTACTTATAAATAAATAGAAAAAAGTCGAGATTAAAACATTAATTAGATCTAACTTAAAAAATACACGGAAGTGACTATAGTCATGGGATGACTGTTAATATCAGGTCGGTCCTCCGATGCTTGAAATTTCTTACTCTCGGCACACTCTTGATACTGTGGATCTCGGAATGTTGAATTCACTAACGATATCCGCAATGGAATGACCCCTGCGTCTAGCTCCAACTAACATTCCACGTTCAAAGTCTGTTAATTCTCGTCGTGCCGCCATAAATCACGAAAACCCTGTTCACATGAATAACTTGAACACAAATGAAAGCTCTGGAAAACGAACTGCGCATTTATACTTTTTCGCTGCGATACTACTGCCATCTGTATATTTGCATATTGCTATCCCATGACTTTTGTCACTTCAGTGTATAGTTTTTAAAGAGTACTCTTTTCGAAATATTAGATCACCATATTCGAATTGTATTTAATCATTAAATTCCCCTCCCTTTTTTTTTCAAATTTCGTTGTTTCAAAAATTCATCTCAAATTCTAGACTTTTATTATTTTGAACCGTATTAAAAATCTTCCCTTTTGGATTATCTACCCAGTATTCAAACGCTATTCACTTAACCCATTCGCGGGCAAACCTAAATTGTATGAAGTTATTCCCATTGCCATTTCTGTTTTGAGTGTTATTGTTTATCTAAGTTTTATTATTTCAAGATAAATACACATAGTTTGTCATAAATAATCATTTACATGTATAAAAATCAAACACGAGTATTCTCGTGGTTGGTAATGGGAATGACCTCATACAATTTAGGCTTGGCAGCGAATGCATTAAATAAAGTAGAATTTTTTGTAAAAACAATTTATTTGTAGCTTTTTTTTCCAGTTTTTACACTTTTATATTTATGTTTTTGGCCATAAAAGGTTTGTAAGTTTGACAAGTTGTACGTTATAATATATTTAATGTATCACGAGTATATTCGTGCTGGCAATGGTTAACACCCTGCCAACCACGAGTATATTCGTGGTTGGCAGCGAATGGGTTAAAAGGTCTGTTCCATTGTTATCAATGGCTTAACAAGATGAATTTGTATAAAATGCTTTGAAATGCTAAATTTGTTAAGTTCATTTCTGATCATTTGTCCAATATTGAAACGAAATTCACACCAAAATCTTTTATGATAAACCTTATAACAAACATGATATGATAAGAACAACTAGAGATGTGGTATTACATAAAATTAACATATTTACTCGTTAAGAGCAAGCATCTGTAAATTACTGCATTCATATCAATAATATCAGATACTACACATACACATTAATTAATAACACATAAATTCTTAATTAATTTTCCATTTTTTTAAAATCTCGATTAGTATATACTATTTCATTCTGAATTTTCTTTCTTTTTTTAATCCAAATAACTTTTAATGATTGCCAGTATTCAATTATTCCTCTCTAAATTTTTTATCTTAATTTCCTCGGTTATGCGCGATGGGATAAGAATCCTTTGCACCTAACAAAAGTGCTTAAAAGATACCTAGATTTCCCTTTAGAATTTCAGGATATTAAGACCAATAATTTATGAATTTATAGTTTATCAATATGATATACTATAATATCTTATCACACAAAAATGAATATAATGAATTAAAATTTACTTCCGCAAAAAACATGTACCATTCAAATTCCTTAGATATGATCTCAAATTTGCGAATTCGATCAAGTTACTGTTAATAGGATCTCTAGAATTTATTTATCCAATATTTCTTTACAAAAAAAATGTGGTGGTTGACATTTAGCAGAGTTAATTCACAATGAATTGTCTTACATGGGATTCAATTATGAGAGCAGGTTTATCTTTAAAATCATTAATTACTCATAAAATAGCACATCGTATAAACGTCTCTTTAAAAGAAAAACAAATAAAAGCAGTAACCTAAAAACCTACTTCTCTTAACGTATTTCGTTAGTGCAAAAACAATCCCAATAGCATACGCTTTTCTACTTATTTATACGGGGGCCGGGATGGCCTGGTTGGTAGAGCGTTGGACTCGGACTCCTTAGGTTACGAGTTCGAAACTCACCGGCCAAAAGATTCCCCGAGTGTACGGCGACTGGCGCTCGTTAAATCTGTTTGTAGTCGCAAAGTCCTCCATGTCGAGAGTATTACCACTGGGGGTGCTGGGTCAGAGGTGATCGTCCTCTGTTCCAGGTCTAAATTACGATCTGAGATGTATGAATGAATTTGCATGAATGTTGTCCGCCCCCTAAAAAGGGCTGTGACTTGTGTGTAGCTAAGTCGTACTCTTGGCCCTAGATGGCACTACTTGTAAAACGAAGAGACGCATTTCTTAGGCTTAAAATCTGATGATCGTATCAACGGAGGCGTGTCCACGGCAAGTGCCATTAGTCACAACACACCTTCTTTATACAACTACAACCTTCAAGCAGCGTTCACACAAGAAAAATTCCTGTGAATAATAGAAGATCACTTCTATCTCTGGAAGATCCGGTGAATACAATGGGTCTATGGTAGATAGTTTTTTCATCGAAGCAACTATTTGTCATTGTCTTATTGCAATCACGTGAATTTCCTGAAGTCGGTTAAACTTCTATAACGCGCAATAGTTGGCTTCGTGTGAGCGCAGCCAACTATTGCAAATAGGTGAATGAGTCCTATTGCACGCGTTTTCTTATTCAATTGACAATTATTCCTTCCGTTTGAATAATTGTCAATTGAATAAGAAAACGCGTGCAAATAGGACTCATTCACCTGAAATCATGGAAAAAAATTGAAAAAACAAACTAACGAAAAGAAAACAGTGACACTTCACACATTAGATCCGAAATTAAGTTCGACATAAATTTTACAAAAATATCCATCAGTAATGATGGAAGCTGACCCATCAATTCCTGAGCAATCACATGAAAGAAAAATTGAAAAAATCGTTACAGTTATTGAGGTTGGAAGACTCTTCTCTATGGAATTTACTATAAAGTCTTTATGTTATCTATATTAATAAAAATGGATCTCGAAATACGTTGCTAATCGCAAAACTAGAGAACGGCTGGACCAATGCGGCTAATTTTTTTTAAATATTTTCGGTAAGACACGAGGATGGTTCTTATGGAGAGAAAAAGTGAAAAAACTGCGAAGAAAATAAAACGACACTTTTCTTACTTTCCGGCCAAAAATCTTCATTCCCTTCCGCCACACCAACTGAGTAAGATAGCAGGAAGTAATAAATTATTATTTGTTTAGAAAGAAATACGTGAAGTTAGTTGGTTTTCATTCATAGACAACGGGATGTTTTAAAAAGAAAGAAAATAGTTGCTTTTATTATTAGTCTCTATGGATATTTAATCTATGTCTGCTCAAAATAAAGTCACAATAAAGTAATAAATAAAGAAGAAAAAAGAATAACAGAGGGCAAAAAGAGTTTGTAGAAAGAAAAGTAGTGAAGAAAAAAAGAATAGAAAAATAAAGAAAAGAAGGGTGTGTGTGTGTCACCATTATTTCCTCTGTGCGCGGCATTTCCCAAGCTGTTTTTAAACTTTCGCATCTCTTGAAACCCAATTGTGTTTTTATTTGTTTAGTGTGTTTACATTTATGAAAATGTGTATCTCATTATTCTATAAAAACGTAGAATTATAGACCTTTCCCTCCATCATTTAAGTAAAATATCAATTCCGGGACAATCATTGCACGGATAGAAAGAGAAAGATGAGTAGTTCAATGAACAGAACATCTGCAGAAAATAATACTATAAATGAATTATATGATTATCAAAATTTATTTGGTTAAAAAATATTTAGGGGAAAAACCTGTTATGAGACAAAGCTACATAAAATATTATATGAACATTTTAGCGAGCATTAATACTGGCGAATCGACTGGTCGCCAAAGGCGGCTAGTTTGTATATAAAATAGTGGAAAAGAGGGTGGGTTTTCATGATGATGTATCTAAGGATTTTTAATTTTCATAACAAATAAAAGCTGTCGAAATCTTTACAATAGTGAGATGTAGGAGGGCTCTACGGTGTGTATTCTCCTCAAAGAACCTAGGGTGAAGCAGTGTTTTGTTATTTGTCTCAAAAATGGTGACATGGGGAGGCGACTATTGACAATTCAGTAATTCTTAGGACGTATCTACAATTTCATAAATAAAAAATGTCAAATATTTAGATGTTAATAATAGAGGCAGGGTTAGGATCAGGTTGATGTCAACAGTTAGAATCAGAGGTTTTTTATCGTATGTTTTTTTCCACAGATAATCGAGGGTGAAGTAGGCCGGCGTCCAGGTATAGGGATAGCGCGTCATCCCCATGATCTGGGCTTCCCGAGTTCGAACATGGTTGTTCTTCTGTGTTCTATCTATCTGTCCTCGTCCCTAAATTTTTCTTTTGCATTTTTACCATATTTTTCAGAAATTTGTAATCTCAAACAAACTATGAGTATGTTTTTGTGAATTATCATAAGTCTTCAGTTTATCTCCAATAGTTAGCTTAATTAGACAAAGCCACTTTCCATTTAAATTTCAAACAGCTCACTGTCTCCAGATTTCTTTAATTCAAAACTAAAAACCCCTATTAAATTCTAACCAATGAATGCGAGACGTCTAACAATAGTCACTTTCATTATATCTTCCACTTCATGCTCATTACACTGTTTAAATAAACAGGTGGTTATAGTTGCAGGAACATGAAGCGGTGTTGTGTGTGTTCTATCTGTAAAGTGTGTGAATGCCCCCCATATAGAAAGGAGTAGTGCAAGCGAATGTGATGAATGAACAGCAATAGTCATGCTCCTGGCCCTAGTTGGCGCTACTACAATACAAGAGATGCTTATTAGGCTAATCGCTGACTGTCTCAGCGAGCTTGTCAGTGGCAAGTGCCATAAGATACAACAACCACCACGTTTATGATTTATCCCGTTTACATGTTTCTGAAATCACAGATTGATACACAGTGCACACAGTTGAATTTGGCTCATAATTTATAAGGGGATTAGATGTTAAATCTGTCTACAGAATTTTATCTACATATTTGTTGCCTGTGTTTTCGTCGTCTTTGTGTTGGTGTCTTCGAGTAAATTAATGTTGTTGTTGTTGTTTTCTACAGAGACCTGCTGATTGTGTCTTCACACCATACACCCACTTTAAACGTACCTCAGTGAGCTTGCCCATGGCAAATGCCATAACAACAACAATAGGGTGAAGTAGTGTTTTGATGTATTGTATCGAAAGCGATAACGACTATCGATAAAACATTTTGAGGACAATTATCATTTGTTTAGAAAGAAATGCGCGAAGTCAGTTGGTTTTCATTTATAGATAACGGGATGTTTAAAAAAGAAAGAAAATAGTTGCTATTATTATTAGTCTGTATGGATATTTAATATATGTCTGCTCAAAATAAAGTCATAATAAAGTAATAAATAAAGAAAAAGGAAGAATAACAGATGGCAAAAAGGGTTTGTAGAAAAAAAAGAAGTGAAGACAAAAAAATAGAAAAATAAAGAAAAGAAGGGTGTGTTTGTGTGTGTCATCATTATTTCCTCTGTGCGCGGCATTTTCCAAGCTGTTTTTAAACTTTCGCATCTCTTGAAAACCAATTGTGCCTTTATTTGTTTAGTGTGTTTACATTTATGAAAATTTGAATCTCATTATTCTATAAAAACTTATAATTTTAAACTTTCCCTCCACCATTTAAGTAAAATATCAATTCCGGGACAATCATTGCTCGGATAGAAAGAGAAAGATGAGTAGTTCAATGAACAGAACATTGGAAGAAAATAATAATAAGTAATACTATAAATGAATAATATGATTATCAAAATTTGTTTGGTTTAAAAATATGTTGGTGATAAACCTGTTATAAGGCACGGCTCATAAAATATTTAATGAAAATTTTAGCTAGCATTAATACTGGTGAATCGACTGGTCGCCAAAGGCGGCTAGTATGAGATAAAAAAATGACAATTTATAGCAAGTGGTTAAGTTTAGGTAGCAGTTGTTTTTAGGCGTTTTAAATTGTTTTTAATACATAAGCATTTTTAAGACATTTGACACCTATTACTTCACCAAAACTCTCCTCATACCAAACAAAACACCTGCAAAGAATTCGTTAGAACGCACGCAACGCAGAAGACAGAGGCGGTAATGAAGCAAATCCCCATGAAATCGAAGCTGTCCATAACAAACGAGACAAAACAATCCTCCCAAACCGTGTAACGGTACCTTTACACGAGCGGAATCAAATAACCATAACGGTCACACGGCCAGAGGTCCCAAATGAATTCTTCGTTAAGCGGAGACGAAAGCGGGAAAATGATAGGTTATCTGTTCCAATCACGGCGCTCCAAATCTAATAGAGATCTTCTTTTGTGTTCCGGAATTGCAGGAAAAACGGGACAACGCCCCGCCGCTAATGGTTGAGGTGGTGTCGGCCGAAATGTCATTACCTCCTTTTTCCGTTTTTTTTTTTTTTTTTTTTGGCAGTGCTTGATGTTGGAAGTTGGATGACCTTTCAAGTAGATGAGAAATATATGGCGAGAGTTACCTGAAAATCTGTTGGTTAATAATGCATGTTAATGAAAGGGAGACGTGAATTATGTCTTGAGAAAGACTTCGCTACAATAATTGATAGATCATAGCTAAAACTGCTATGTTAATTATTATCATGTCAGAACATGATATTGTTTTAGGAATGAGGTTTGTGGCACCAACAAAAGCCCATACGCGAGAAATAAAGAAATCCGTAGGCAAAAAAATAAAAAAATTTAATATCTGCACTAGATCTCGAAAAATCAGCTTTTAATAACGCGTTGCCATCACATTTACAAAAGCTCTGATTTTAAAAAATAAGCTAATGACTGCAGCAAATAAAACCTAGAAAAATGTCATTTTGAGCATGTGATTATACGAAATGAAATAAATAGGAAACGCAATCTTTTTTTTATACAATCAATGCGAGACAAAGTTTTTTTGGATCGTTTGCAATGCCAAAGCGACTCATTCAATGAAACAATGAAAATGAATCAAAATATAATTTAACTCGCACGAGCACGTGGTGCTTGGCCGTTCAAGAAATGATGTTCTGACACGATACGTTGAAATATGCTGAGCAGATTTCGTTTTAAACTTTTATTAATTTGAAGAAATGCAGCAAATCGGAGACTAAATGTAACAAAGAAGTATTCAGTATGCCTGAAACTGCTTGTCGCATTCAAGAGTGTGTGTAAGCTATAATCATGTTGGTGTTGCTTTTGCTTTATCTATGCATACAGAGTGAACTGAATGATAATTGTCCAGGCACCATGAAGACGGAAACTAAGATGGCCGTGGGGCCTAGTACAACGCCTGTCATAGTAAGTGAAAGTAACTCGACCCTACAGCTTTAATGCATCCACTTTTGAAACGGAAACCAAACATTAAATGTGAGATAACATATAATCATATATCACGCTCATGCCCGAGATACTCGAATATGGGATAACTCGAATTTAATACCTCTCGAAAGTTATGGTTTGAATTGCAACACCCTCTTGTTGCTCTAGCGCCCTCTACAAGCGTTTGCGATAATCTCTTCTTATGCGATTTCTGATTCCTGTATGACGGATCTAACTTTTCAATTTTCGCTCCGGGGGAAACCTCGTAATTGGGGATGAGATGCTTCCGGTATGGTGGTTGGATCTCACCAACCCGTTGGGTACAGTAATAAGTTGGGTTTACATACCTCCTTCGGGGAGGGTTGTACCGTGACCGGTGATGGCCAATAGGACTCAACCACAGTTCCCACTAATTGCTGTTGCGGCGGTCCGGTCATTCAGTTTCTATGGGCAATCCGTGTGCCTTCGTGGTTGGTTGGAGAGTCTGTTCTATGAATAACATTTCATTTTGTCCACATTTTTTTAAAAATCACGCTGTATAAAGTATGGGAAGAATTTAGGACATATCACTCCCACTATTTATACCCTTATTTTCCTGTCATCATGAAACGAATAAAAGCTGAATAATGATGTATTTATTCAATTCCTACTATTAGCTAACATTCTCCCTATATATCTTGTTCAAATTTTCAAATGTAAATAAAATACTTTTATTCATCCAATGAAGTTCGAATACATTGTTTTAAACTTGTAGGGGATGACAATCGATGTTAATGTAATTTCTTCAAATATTAATTCATTAATTTAATTAAATTAATTTTTAAAATGTTAGAGTTTTAGCAGTTCATAACAAACTGAAATCAATAGGCAAAATTGAAATCAATAGGCAGAACCTCGATCGGTAAAATGTGAGGATTTCAGTATTTTTCGCATGAAGATGAAGAATGCAAGTTCAATTCTTGCGAAAAATCAATAATTTTTGTGATAAATTATTTTTGTTAATTGAAATTATTTAATAAAGAGTAATTAAAAATAATTTTTTCTTACCTTAGTACGAATTGACTTTAAACTTATATTATATATTATATATATATATATA
>JAOUZG010000678.1:3617522-3629228 GCA_026289955.1 Argiope argentata | reverse complement strand
AATCCAATTAAGTTCAAGTAATTTTTTTAAACTTGTAGTCGATGACACTTGATGTTAATACAATGTTTTCAGATATTAATTCATTAATTCTTAATTAATTAAAATCTTATTTTCTCGCCTTTATAGCAGTTTTTTATAGCAGTTGCATTTGTAAGGTCGGGATAGTCTGGTTGGTAGGGCGTTGGATTCGCATCCCTTGGGCTGCGAGCTCGAAAATGGATACAAAATTCTCTATGAGAGTTATACCATTGGGATTTCTATTCGGGTACTCAGGGGCCCGTACAATCAGAAGTTAACGCACCCCTCCTTCCGTTGTAAAGCGGAACAATAATTATAATTGTTTGATAAAAAGCAACTAAAATAAACATTTTCTAAACAGCCAAAGTAGGAATTGATTAAAAAATTTTTTATATTACTTGTTTTTTAAACGAAGTGAAAAATATATTTGAAGCCTTAAACCTTAGACTATCTGACTCAAATGAAATATTAGAAATTGATAGCCATTTAAACAAGAATAAAATCGGAAAGAATCAATAATTTTTAAAATTATTGCGCATTTACGGACATCTGATTAACCTTTCCAACATTATACATAGCTTGTCCGTAATAGAGGGATCAAAAGAGTGTCGTCCGCCCCGTTAAAGCCAACTCCCAAAAGCCGATTCCAAACACACTGCAGAGAGGATTAATTAATTAATTAGAATCCACTCTCTGGGGGCACGATTGTGCCCAACAACAGTCACGGGACTGGCTTCCACCCCAATTAGCCTGTAAATGGAAATGGGCCAGAAGCTCGATCCCCTCATTTTCCTAAACAATCCTCCCCTTTCCCTGATTCTCGAACGATGTCATAAAGTGTGTCGCCGAATAGCAGGTGTGTTGTTCACAAATTTTCATTTTCGGGTTCACCCCTTCCAGCTACAATTAATTTAAAATCGCAATTAGATGGTACAGCATGCAAGGGAAATTTGTTTCGATTTTAATTGGTGTAAGAAAATTGCGTGCTCTAATTTACGTTTTATTTCTATATCCACCAAGAAATTAAACTTGAATTACAGAGAAGAATACTATCAAAAGCTCTTTTATTCGATGCATGAAGCAGATGCAAATTTGCCTATGGAACTTGTTTTTTTAAAACTAAATAATGTATTTGAAATCAATCATCTAATTGGTAAGGTTTAGCGCAAAATTACTTCGTATGTGTATGTATATATAACGTAAAGCATTTAGTTATCATGTTGACTTTTATGAAGTAAAACATTTTAATTATTTGTTGAGAGCAGACAGATAGCAGAGCCGTAGCCGGAATCATGGACAAGACAGGTTGAATTTTTAAGTTCGTTTTATTTCATCACGGGAACAGGCATTATTTACAAGCGAAAGCGATGTGCACAACACAGAACAGCACAAAACGAATCGACGAAAAAGCTGATTAAATTTTTATCCCTCTGAATTTATACTTTCAGATTTTAAGAGAGATGTTAAACACATGTCAACCACATGTACAGCTGGTGCAAGGGAATCCTAGGGATCTTTTAGAGGAATTTTGTTAATCTGACTAATTTCTGTCCCTACACTCGGAGTGTGGGAAAGTAGCCGGCGTTTAGAGGATTCAGCAATTGCACAAAGGCTCTGTTGAAGTAATTAACTAGAGCGGGAGAAATGGATCTGGAAATAAGAGAATATTTTAGAATAACGTTACTATGGGCTAAATTAAGATAGGGCTTCTGAAATAAATTAGGATTAAAATTTAGAGTTTAAAATATCATATATAATGTTCAAAATTCCGAATTAAAACGGAAGTGAAAATGCTATTTTAACATTAATACCCTAACAATTTCTTATTATTCAAATTAATTTAAGATTAACTTGGCTGAACGCTTTGATGGAAAAATAAATCAGCTGGAATTCCGTCATATTAATATAAATTTTAATACAGACTGTGTATTAAATTAAATTTTTTAAAAAAACTTAGCTTCTCATAATAAATCTTATTTTTGTAAACAGGATCGTGTTTACATTAAAAACAATCCTGATTACTTTTCTTTTTTACATTGCCTTTGTTTCATTTGGAGATGTTGAATTCGTATTGCAATTGCATGATTTTTTTTTGCTTTATTTTCTTTGTATTTTAATTTATGTGTTTTTATAATCTACTCTTTTGCTATTTTCTTGGCGCAGTTATATCCAAATATTTCTCTTGAGATAGTAAACAACACAAACAAAAAACAACAACCAGGAATTCGTTATATGAAGTGAAAAAAATCCCCACAATATTTTCATCAATGTATAATATAAGAAAATAAAGTCTACGATAGTAAATTTCAAGTTATCATGTGAGAACATAATTAATTTTAAGTCATTATTTATCTTAAGTCATTACCCAATATAAATTGGGTTGAAACAATCAAGAGACTTCTCTCTGTGTGTGTATATATATATAACTTTCATTTTCAATTTTCCAGCTGGTAAACAAAGTTTTAGAGCTCAACCGATTTTGAAACGAAATAACAGCTATTATGTCATAGTTCTGCGACAACCTTTTAAAAATGCATCGGTTGTGAGGAAGCAATACTGGAAAAAGTGGATCGACCTTTTAAAAAAGCATCTGTTGTCAAAGAAGCATACATAATAATAATGCAACACTGGTAAAAGCAGGGAAAAGAAGTTTTTTCCTCTACATTTCTGAGACATCAAAACCTCTTATCCAAAGCAAAGTCATGTTAAAAGCAAAGCAAAGTCACTTGATAAAAAAATAATTAAGAGTAGAGAAGAAATATTGATAAAAGGGAACTAGTATCATGAAGAAGATTTTATTAAGGTATATAATTCATGTTTAAAGTTAGTCTAATTGAGTAATTTTTTAAAGACCTTAAAAAAACCCAAAATTCTGCTTAGTCCGTAGTTAGCAAATATTGAATTAACTTTTGTACTATGAAAAGTTGGTAAAGAATGCCATCTTAAAATGCACGTGTTCAAATTTCCGCAAGATCTAATCAAAAATTGCAGATTAGTATAAAGTAATAATCATTACAAAAAAATTTATGAAAAACATGTCTGGAAAGTTAACACTTAAAGATATCAAAAAGGATATATTTTATTTATTCATTGAGAAGTCATTCGATTAAATAAAATTAAGTTGTTAATTTAAAATTTATGTCAGATAAAAGTCATTTTGGAAATTATAAAAAAATTTAGAGTTAATTTCAAAAAATTTAATGTATTCAAGGAAGAAAATGAGTAGTTTCTCAAAATGTATGATTTGAAATTTTGGATTAGTGTCATTGGATTTATTCGGACGAAGAATAAAAGAATTTAGAAGTGCATTTCAGTGAAGAAATCTTATCAGCAGATTTCTACAATTATTTTTTTAAATAAATAGATAAAAAATTACCTTTTTCTGATTATTTAAAAAATTTAAAATTAAAAAATAATATACAACAGAAGAGAAACGACAATAGACATATAATACATTATATTCATGTTTTACGATAAACGCTTGAAACAGGAAGAAAAGTTGTGGTAGCATTGAGGTAAGATATCAGGATCGTTATATCGGGATTCTAGACTTGAAAGATTAACTCTTCCCACCCCGATGATGCATCATTTTGGAGTTTTGGTTATTCATTTCCCAAATTTAATTGTTAAAAACGCCCACATAATGGTTAGATGTATAATTTTTCAACGAAATTCGATTTAACAGAATTATGCATATTCATTTTTCATAGCAATAAACAAATATTTGTATCAGGTGAATAATTTTGCATCTAATTATTTTTCGGAGTGCAAAGGGTTAAAATGCCACCATGTAAGCGGGTAGGGAGATTTGGCACGTACCAAATCCTTCAAGGCCATATATGTCGCTTGAACGATGCAGAAGTGAAGGGAGCCGTCCCAAATGCCGTCCTCATTATCTAACAGCTATTCAGAATTATGAGGACTGAATAATGAAAGATTAATCGAAGGGCACTAACCTTAAAAGAGATGAGGCGTCAGAACTATGGTCCAAAGAGAACGATAGTACAATTTTTTAATGTCCGTCAACATGTAATAGCGTTTAAAATTGCATTAATATTTGTGCTGCATTAATACTGCCCAATTAAATAATGCGTGATATCTCCATTATATTCGATAGATAATCGTGGAGACATCATTATCATGTTTCTGGATATTCTGTGAGCATAAAATGATAAAAAATCTTTTGTTTTTATATTTATTTTTACATTTTAGTCATTAATATATTTTCGAATGTAATATTGTTATTAACCCTCCAAGCGTCAAACCCGTAAATAGACGGAATCTCTTCTCCCTTCAAAACGTTAAACCCGTGAATAGACGGAAATTTAAATCCCCTTAAAACTGTCACTGCCCGTACTTTTACGGTCCACTTTTTCGCTTCCCCCAAACTCAAGCTGCGAGATAATGAGAAAGAAATGTGAGATAAGGAGAAGCCAATCGTTATCAGTGGACGATAGGAATGCTGTCTTCCTGGTCGCGTTCTTTTAAGCAGTTTAAAATTTCGTTTACATTCTCAACCTTACTTTTGAGATTTTGAGAATAAATGCGAATCCACATTAAGTTTTAAATAAAAGGAATAAAACTGAACGTATGAAAATATATTCCCTGAATGAACTTATATGAGTATTGTAATTAATAAATTCATCCATAAGATTTTAAAACTTTTTAGGGAGAAATAACTGTTAATCTAAAAAATAAATATAAATTAAAAATGTGACATTTTTCTCTTTTATAACGTATTTTTATTTAAGGGTTTTCGAATTAAGATTGCTTATGCAACTTATTTTTTTAAAAAAATAAGACACTGAAATTATATGCTGAATTTTATTTAATGAGCGAGACTTTTCATCTTTGAATGATTTTGCTTTGTTTTCATTGATAAGTGTAATTAAAAACGGGGAGATATTTTATTTATATAAAATCCATAAATTAAAGTGAGTTTTCTTAGAATGATAAGTTTTACATTCATTATATTAAATCATATATTTTTATAACGTAATAATTTATATATAAAAATTGATTATTTATTTAATTTGCAATTTTTTTTGTTTATGGAATTTCACATTCCTTGACGAATACAAACAGAAATTTAAGCATTGTAGAGATATTGTTTTTATATTTTTCTCTAGTTTTTAATAATATTTTCAAAGTTAAAATAAGCGCAGTTTTTATAGGTTATATTTTTTAATCGAAATATTAATCTTATTTCACTGTACAGTCTCATGTATACAACACGCACTTTTGTGAATGTTAAACACAATGTTAAGTGACATTTTTATATACGTTTAATAATTATATACGTTTGAGTAATTTAATACGCAAATTTTAATGCTCGTGAAAGTAAATGAATGAATGAGTTAAAAGTTATAATATTTTTAAGTTAATTTAATTAAAGTTAAATAATTATACTTTGTGTTTTAAATTCTAATTTTTTTAACTCCTTGGTCTAATTTTATTTCATATCTTAGCATCAAAAAAATTAATGCATGCAACTGGCATTTAGATTACCTTCATCTCTTGTTTGCAAAATTTGAGTTCACTAGAGGTGATTTTAGTTTATTTATCCAGTTTGTTCACAGGAGTAAGAAAAATTCAGAAATACCCACATTTCAAGTAATTTGAAATTCTTTATTCTCAATAAACTTTAGCCTCACGTTTTCATTTTTTAAAAACAGAACTTGTTTGAACAAGGATGTCAGACACGCAGGTCTCTTACCACCATTTCTACTAAAATAGCGAACATCTTTACTGATAGTGAAGATGAATATTCGTTTTAGCGATCTCCAGATCAAAATGTTTGACCTAGGGCAAACATATTTTATCCGTATATAATTTGGGACTGGAAATAAACACCTCGGGATAAAATTATCAATAATTTTAATCAGAATTTTTATTACTTAAAATTACATAAAATGTTAACATTTATTCGCAATAAAAGTTGAAATTATCACAACATTATTTATACAGTGTATGATTTTATTTATACATTTGAATATATCGCCAAGAAAATTAATTCTTTAAGAAAATTAAGATCTTGAATTTTTTTGTATCTTATTTAGTGACATGCTAATTATAGAACTTTCGCTTCATCTACATGGTTTATTTGTAATTCAATAAAAAAAAAATTTTGGAAAATGATATGGCAAAAAAATTCGTATCATTGATAAAGAAAATTTTGAATTCACATTTAATGTACCAAATATATTTTTACTGTGTTATTTTCGAATGAAATGTAAAATTTTAACATTTTATTATTGCTAGAAAAAGAGTTTTTTCAGTCATGATGGATTTAAAAAATTTTAAATTGAGATTGACATAGGAAAAAGTAATTTATTTATTAGATAAATTTGATCTCATTTATTAATTAAGTTTGTCATTTAATAATTAAAAACAACTCAAGACACATCCTTTTAATTGAGATAAATTCGTAGTCGTAAGAATTTATGCATTTCATTCGTAAGAATTTATGTATTTTTTTAAAAAAAATTCTAAAGAATTTATGCCAATTTGTATAATTTTATTCAAAGATTGATTAATTTAGTGATGAGCGTAATACGCATGCCTTTAGAAATAATATTTTGAAAGCGCATTTTAGAATACTAAAGTACATTGGAAATACTCTGAAAGAATCTTTTTTTTTTCAAGAATTAAATCACTTGCACGTAATTTCGAAATATAATTTCACATTACGAGGGGATTAAAAATTTTGAGAAACTTATTACAATAAAAAAAATAATAGGCGAACACTTTCATAAAAATTAGATTCTTATCGTATTAAGTACAACAAAATTTATTTCTAATTTAAATTATATGTAGTGTTTTATGAAATAATCATAAATCCTCTAAAACACAACCATATTTTTTGTGTTTTCAATCTGTTAATTCGATCGGCTGAAAGAAAAATGCTGTTCGAAATCGAAAGACTGCGATAAGCAACAGCTGTCACTCACAACATGACATCGGCTAATCTGCGATACCCCTGCTGTGCTGTAATAAAGCAAAAGGGGAAAGCAATCCTTTTGTCCAAACCCTGACACTTTTAAGAACAAACCTGTTATTCAGACGCGCCGCTTTCGGTAAGTATTGCATTCTGAATATCGCCGCCTGGAGGGTTAATAAGTAATGCTGATTTTTTTTTCTAAAAATATTTTATATGGATCTAAAATAATTTCAAAATTAAACGGCGAATTGCAAATTTGAAAAATAAGTAATTAAAAAAACAAAACATCGTATCCTTATTAGGAACACAAAATTATACTTTTCCAACATTTAACACCTTGAGGGAAGAAATTCTGGAAAAATAAATTACAAAATCTCTATCAAATATCACAGAATTCCTACTAAATGTCCAGAAAAAATTAAATGCAGGCAAAAAAATGCTAATTTCTGCCTTACATTGCACCTTAATGCTACACTGATCAACAATGTTACATTTCACAAATATTCAAACCAAATGTTCGATGTACATATGATTAACGTCTCTTCGAAATGTCTTTTGGAAGTCTACGCCAATGTAAATGGCAATCGAAGTATCATGCAAATGCTTTATCACTCGTCAAGACAGTAACCATTCGACATTATCAAACGAAATTTTTACTATATGTAAAAAAAAAGAATTTTATTTTTCAAAAAATCTGGATATTGAAAAATGAAAAAGCGTGGAGATTTTGTAATCAATATATTGGTTTTAAATCACTTTTGTAATTTTTTTATTCCTATTGTTTGCTTGCGACTTGTTTCATAATGTGATATATCAAATTCTTTCTACATCAGCCTGTCTAGGTTTATAAGCTGAGTCGTATAGGCTAAGAGAAGTAGGTTATGATTGAGGGGTAATTTACATTGTGACATTTAATCCTTTATTGTATTGATTACATGCCAATTTTTTAGTTTTTAAGGGCAAAGAATTATTTATTATTGATATTACTATTATTAAGAAAATGTACTATTTTTATTTTCAAATTCCTTAGAACGACAACTGTCATACGGATTCAAGAATAATTAAAATTAATCGAATAATGCAATGATTAAGAACAAAAAGTATTCGATTATTTGATTATCGTCCAACTCGATTTCTATAAAAACCTCCTTGAGAAAAAATCTTACTGTTATCTTGATATTTGGCAGCGTGAATGAAATGATTTTAAACTTTCTAATCACCTATTACATGTAAATTATGGGCCGGGATGGCCTGGTTTGTAGAGCATTGTACTCGTACTCCCTAGGTTACGGGTTCGAAGCTCACCGGCCAAAAGATTCCCCGCATGTGTGGCGATTGGCCCTCGTTAATTCTGTTCGTGGTCACAAAGTCCTCCATATCGAGAGTAATAACACTGCGGGTACTGGGTCAGAGGCGATCTTTCTCTGTTCCAGGTCTAAATTACGATCTGAGATGAATGAATGAATTTGCATGAATGCACTCCGCCCTCTAAAAACGGTTGTGACGTGTGAGTAGCTAAGTCGTGCTCCTGGCCCTAGATGGCGCTACTTTTAAAACAAGAGACGTATATATCCGACTTAAAATCTGCTGATGTGTCAGCTGGGCTTGTCCATGTCAAGTGCCATAAATAACAACAACATGTAAATTATGATTTCCACTTCTTGCGATTGAAAAATTAAAAATATCATCACAGGACATGGAGTTTTTATGATTTATCTCTATATTATTGGTTCAAGTTCCACAATAGTTGCACCCGTGGTGGAAAAAAAAGTTATGCAGACCACTTCGTTTGTATACTGTTCTATAATAGAAACTTTTTATATACCAAATTTAGAAACTCACAAGGGGCCAGTAAAATGGGAAGTTTCTGGTACTGTGGTTGGTTCTTTTCACCTGAGCGGCACATAAAAGGTAGGGGTTTGTTATCGCGTATCGATGACAGACGCCCTTCCCACAGCTTGTATCGTGGCCGGTAATGGGTCTTAGGACTAAACCACAGTTACCATCAGTGGTGATCCACCCATTCATTTTTTTCTCCACCCGTTTCAAGGTGAGATACTGAAATGAAGGAAAGTCGACTACCTCCTTCCGATGATGGAACGTGCTTCCAATGGGAATGATGGCCTTTAGGATTCAACCTTAGTCCCTGCCAGTGCTTCCGCGGCAGCTTATTCATTCAAAGTTAATCCAAATGCCGCGAATATAATGAATTCGGCAAGACGAAGTAGCCTTGTGTGGTTACCAAATTAGAACAGGTAAGTTATTGTTTAGAATATTGTTTAAAAAGGCATAGATACTTGTACAAACTATGAAAAATAAAACAATTCCACGGGAAAGAATGAATAATACTATCTCTGTTTAAAATTTATTTTAATAACAGCATAAAGACATCGGTTGTTGGGATTTCGTTTGTCAATTTTACTCTTTAATTTTCCCCTACTACTCTGAATCTTCTTTATGAAAAGAAGCGATTTTTAATATTAGATCAGTTTACTTCGATTGCATAAGAACAATGAGCCTACAACTGGACAAGTTATATAAACTACATTAGATCAGAAAATTTATAAGCATTACTTACATTTTGATATACAGAAACTGTTCTTATTATATTAACGGTTGCCTTATCAGGCAAGAGGCATCGTAGTGCATTCGACAAATAATAATAACAACAAGCATACAACAAGAGTATATTTAGCATTATATGATAATAATAATAATAATGATGATGATGATAATAAACGAAGAACTGGATGGGTTCTTTTAACTACATCACATTGAAAAGTTGCATGAATATGACTTTAAATTTACAAAATATTTTCTCATGGTAATGTACTTCATATCAGGCAGCATACGTCATTTCGTATTCGAAAAACAATAACTAACAAGTAATATGAAAAAAGTAAGTCAATTCTTACTTAGGTCGACACATTTTTTTTAAATTTTGGTTATTTTTTATTAAATAAATTACAATTAATATATATAAAATGTAAAAAAATAAAACAACGTTGTCATTGACTTTAACTTTTGAATTACGAATTAAATTTCTATTTTTAAATGATTTTTTGGTGATAAATCTCCAAATGTAGCAACCTTCAAGTTCTAATAACCAAAAAAGAGAAAAATTGATACCTCAAAAGCGATATACCGCCAATCTGTTGATCAAAAATCAATCAAATCTCAAATTAATTAATCTCAAACCAAACAATATCACGTTTTCTCTCATGATAACAAGAAGCATACACTTTACGTATGCACTTAACCCTTTGCACTCGATGATGTTTCTTGGGCACCATTCAATACGGTAAATCATTTTGACATTTTATTTATTTATTTTTCAATTTTGATTATTAAAAATACCTACAGAATGGTAAAAAGACGGAGAAATTTAATTTTAAACACACACACACACACACACACACACACAAATTTGTATCAATAAAGAAGCCCTTGTTTATTGAATAATTATGCATCAAATTACTTTTTCAGAGTGAAAAGAGTTAAAATTGTACGATTAATAAAAATAATAAGCATACACATTCAATATGTACTTAGCATTGTATAATAGAAAAGAAAAAATAAGAATGCATCTGAATATTATCTTAAAACTATACCAAACCGGGAAAAAATGAAAAAATTCAATTCTAAAATGTAATTTTTATAAACAAAAAGCTTATAAATTGAGCAACCATTGCAAAAGCAACCATTGATTTAAAAAAAGTCGGTTAATATATCAGATCTTAAGACTGAAAGAATCTACAGCAGTATATTTTATACAATATCTATCCCTATGCTAGTCGTAAACATGATTAATATCCTTCTAAGCCAATGCAAATGGTATTCACAATATCACGCCAATGTTCCATAACTCATCAATTCAGCATGCGGTAGCCATTATCAGCCGGAATATTTGATCCCAACAAAGAAAGGACATTAAAACTGAGATAGTAATATTTATTGAAAAGAGCGTTCCAAGCTCGCATCCATGAAAAAAAATGTATATAAATATAAAGGAAGCCCCATAAAATGCGATATCATTCGTCGAAACCCTATTCTTAGCGGCAACATGACAATGCGTCAAACGAATTGCTGCTAACAGAACAATCCAACAAAAGCTACCGGAACACCGATAAAGTCAAATCGAATGCCTTTTACAAAAGGAGAGCCATAAAAGTTCATTTCCTTTCCAAAAGTTGGGAAAATGGCATTCAAACAGAATATGACTTACATTTTGATTTACAGAAACTGTTCTCATTACATTAATGGGTTGCCCATATCGGGGCGAGATATGTCGCGGCGCATTTCGAAAAAGAACATCGAACGCTCTCGATCGAGATTGTTCTGTTGACGCGGAAAATATTAAAGTGGTGTTGAATGCCTCCCGAAAAGATCTGTTTACAATTCCCCTCGCCAAAAATGGGGAAAGTTCTGTTGTTAAATGTCTCCGGGGGGAATCGTTAAAATTTTGCCGCTTGCGATTGTTTGAGCGGGTGTTCTTGAAATTTATTTGGGTGCGTTATGTAGGCATTAATGCGACTGTTTTAAGGTGGTAAGAAGAAAAGTAGATTGATAACTATAAGATGGCCCTGAAAATGAAAAGTAATAATTTCATTGAAGGTAAAAAATATTGAGCAGGAAAATGTTTTGGCATCTCTTGTTTGTATGAAGAAATTTATAAGCTTAGCATATTGATGAGATAATTCAAAATGAAAAGTTCAGCATTTGGATTGTGTTTGACTTTCCTTTTTTCG
>JAOUZG010000678.1:3602798-3617122 GCA_026289955.1 Argiope argentata | reverse complement strand
TATATATATATATACTAGCCGCCTTTGGCGACCTGTCGGTTCGCCAGCATTAATGCTCGCTAAAATTTCCCATCATTACTTTTCTTTCTACAAACTCTCTTTTCCCTTTGTTATTCTTTTTTTATTCCCTGTCCAGATTTTATTTTGAGCCGGCATAAATTAAATATCTATACAGACTAAACACTAAGGAATTAAAAAGATTCGTTTAATACATAAATCTTTCCAAAAATAACATTAACATATTAAAAGATCTTCATGCCGTATTTATATATAAAAAAGAATGTTTATCTTTAAGAACAATAAAAAAACTTTATATCAGAGTACAATCAATAAAATCAGTAAAAAAAATGAAACGCTATCAAATAATGAGCAAAATGATATCCATGTCCGTTTGGAAGAATGTTTTTAATCAGTATAATCAGCTGCATAAAAGCAACTATTTTCTTTCTTTTTTTAGACTTCCTGTTTTCTACTAATGAAAACCAACCGACTTCGCGTATTTCTTTCTAAACAAATCATAATTTATTACTTCCTGCTATCTTACTCAGTTGGTGTGGGGAAAAGAAATGAAGATTTTTGGCGGGAAAGTATGAAAAGTGTCGTTTTGACTATTTTCCTCGCAGATTTTTTTCATTTTTTCTCTCCATAAGAACCATCCTCGTGTCTTAACGAAAATATTAAAAAAAATTAGCCGAATTGGTCGAGCCGTTCTCCAGTTTTGCTCATAGCAACGCATTTCGAGTTCCATTTATATATATATATATATATATATATATATATATATATATGTATATCAAGCATTGAAATCAAACATCTTGGAATTATTAACAAGAATCCTGCCATAAACATGGCATAAATCATTCTAATAGCCTGAATAACGCGTCCCGTTTTTCAATTCATTGGTTTTTCACAGAAAACGACTAAATGAGAAGGAAATACAAATAGAATTCTAACGTGACGTTTCTCTTTTCGTTCAATGAAAGTTGAATTTGGAACCTATCCATCCATGAACGAGGCACTCACTCGTTCTCGACTCACTTAACATGAAAGATCCGTTCCCTGTACCGACATTAAGGCTTCGCGAATCACTTGTTTCCGATCTGGGGTCTTGTAACTCTGGACTTCAGGCAATAAATCCGCATGATTTTGTTCCCGTTTTGAAATTCTTGACAATGTTCAATGAAAAGGAAGAATTTGGTAGAAAGACACTTATGATAAAGAAAAAAAAAGAGAGAAAGTGCTTCTTAGCACATTAGGCTTGTTTATTTCGATTAAAAAAAACTCTAAGTAGACATTATAAAGAATTGAAAAATTGGGAAAGTTCCATTATTCTGTAAATGGCTGTTACTGAAATGTCCTTCAAAGCAATTGCTCAAATCAAATTAATCACAATATGGCGGATAGCCAAAAATAAAAATGTAATATAAAAAACAATTTTTTAAATCAATTCCTACTTTGGATATTATGAAAAATAAGTTAGTTACTTTTTATTAAATAATAACAGTTTTTGTTCTCGTGTTCCGCTTTACAACAGAAGGTGTGTAGTTGCTTCTGAGGTTATGGACCTCTGAGCACCCGTATAACGATTAACTTTAACTCAGAACCTCCAGTTATATAACTCCCTAGATGGAAAACTTTGCGACCAAGTTCGAACTCGCAATTCAAGGGATGCAAATCCAACGACTATCCCAACCTAACAATTTACAACTAATATACAAAACTATCATAAAGGCGATAAGGTAAGTTTTTAATTAATTAATAAAAAATTAATGAATTAATATTCGAAAAAAAACTGTATTAACATCAAATGTCATCAACTACAAGTTTTAAAAAAATTACTTGATATTGATAGGATGAATAGAAAGTATTTTATGAACGATGGAAAATTTGAACAAGATATATATATATATATATATATATATATATATATATATATATATATATAGGGAGTTACGTTGAATTTGTTGTTTTTTAGCACAAATCCATTTAAAATATATAGGGAAAGTATGAGCTAATAATAGGAATTGGAAAAAAACCCCTAATGCTAGATATAAGTTAATAAAAGGCTTTAGTTTTGGATATTCTGCATTGAATATATATATATGTTTCGTTTATAGCATACCGGGTTCGGATTGAATGGACTTCACTTGAGGACAGCACAAACAAATTTATTTACAGCTATTTACAGGATGATTTGAGAAAGTAAAACTTCAGACGAACACAATCCAGTAGTCAACAATCACTTACATCGTAAATACAAGTCTTACGCACAGTAAAAAAACAGACTGCAAAACAGCTATCGTATTGCACAGCAAAGAGTAAGTCACAGTGAGCTCAATAATACAACGTTAATAGCAAACACAAACACAATTCACTAATAGCAAGCGAGAAAAGTAATCAGCTCGCAACTCTACCGAGAGGAATTGCAAGACTATGACAATCCGTAACTTATGTAGCCGAGCGAGCGACTACGCAAAGCTTCGGAAAACACCGCGATTGATTCAGCGGCTTCTAGACTATTCCTTTCACCAAACCACCCCGGTGGCGCCAAGCTCTTCGTCAACCGTCGCCAATCGCTCTTTCCTTCCTCGAACTTTCGCGGCGTTCGACCGCATGTAACAATACATTAAAACATGTAACAATACATGGATTGTTCTGTTAAAATACATTATAGTCTTCATGGACAAACAAGATATAATTTCAAAGAAAATTACCATCAATAAAAGTTTAACATGGAAATTTATCAAACGAAAATTGAAATGTCTATTTGTTAAAAATAACTTTTCTTCATATAGTCTGTAATTAAAGAAAAAGGATCATTCAGTGAGAAGGACACAACTAGAAAAATGTGACCCGGGTAATAGAAACATATTTTGTAATGTGTCTTCAAATCTTAAACACCTTTTCCCTAGCTACGGTTGATAATTTTTTAAATAATTAATGTAGCTTTATAAACTTTTAACGAATGAAAATGTTTTCAATATATGTCTTATTGATAGACAATATGTAGTAATTTTCTTTAATATTGTATTTTAGGATCTTGTTTCATACTATTAAAATAAATATCCGAAACTATTTGCTGTTTTATAATCTAATAAAAAGAAGTTTTCTTATTAGTGATGATACACTTTTCTAATTAGATAGATAATTTCTCATCTTCAAAAATAAATATGTAGTTGTTGTTAATGAAACTTACTTTTCCCTCAATATCTCCAAAATGAATATATATTATTTTCTTTACATGTGACCTTAAATTTTGGACTTCAAGGGCATCGCTCTGAGGTCTTATGTCGTGATTAGAACCTGATATTCAACAATAGCATCAACAGCATTTATATTTCATTTCCTAATTTGGCAACAGGATATTTTATAAATTAGTTTCGATTTTTTGATACAGACGTAATATATTATGTTACACTCAATGTGAAAAAAAACGTCACTTTTAATAATAATAATAATGGCTAATATTAATATCAACCGATCAATATAATTTATAGATTAATCACTTTTACCTACTACATTCTAAATATATACTAGGGACATACATTTTTTTCAATGCACTCACCAGCATCCACATCTCAAGAATCTTGTTGTGATTCTTTTCATATGACTATGTCAGCAATTATGCAACAGTATTGCTAGTGACAAGAAATTATAATCATATTTACTGCAAAGCATAAACTTATATTATTTGAAAAAGTATGAGCTGTTTATAATAAATTTACATTAAATGTTGATCTACTTATAAATTTAATAATTAATTTCAAAAATTAAAAGCTTCTGGAAGCGCGCACACACACACACATATATGGGGGGGGTTATTGATTATTGTAATTTAAGAAACATATACAAAATGTAACACATAATACTTTATTTTGTGAGGAGAGTCGTGGACAAAAATCATGGAGAAGACAGGCTGAATTTTTTTTAAGTTCGTTTTTTTCCCATCTCGAGAGAAACGCATTATGTAAAAACAGCGCAGACACAAAAATAGACGAAGATTAAAAAAAGAGTGTAAAAAGGCAGAGAGCGAAATAATTTTAACTCGTCTTATATACCACGATATTTTCATAAATCGGACACGTGTCAGATTTTGACATGAATTTTCATGTTGACCTTGACGATAGAAACGCAAGGATCCAGAAGTTTTACAAAGCTTCATTTGATTTATTAAATAGAAAAAGTGGGATAAAATAAGAGAACTTTTTTTAATGAATTTATTATGGGCAAAATTAATATAAAACTTTGGAAATTACAATTAAAATTTAATATGTTACAAATTTATTTTTATTATAGGTAACTCAATCTACCTATTTATTATGCCTTTTAATAATGTATGCATTTATTATCTACTGTATATTCAATAGCCAAACGCCTGTAGAATATGACGAATAAGATAAAATATTAAAAGAAATGCTAAAAAGCCAATGAAGAAAATTAATGTATTTTATTTTCTGATTAAATGTTCTTCAAAATAATTATAATAAGTCTCGAAACTTATATTCTTGCTCAAATTAAGCTAATCCGGAGAATGAACTACTTCATAAGTTAGGGCGAAAAACGTGACGAAAATCGTAATATCTTTATTGAATTAATTTCTTTTCTAAGTATATTTATCACTAAAACAGCTTGAAATTTATATTCCTCCTAAATATTTTAACTTCGATATATATAATTTTAATTATTTAACTTAAATTGAAGCCGAGACATGATTACTGTTTTTAAAGTGTTTTTAAAATAATTATATTTAAAAAATATAATTATTTTAAATAATTATAATAAATAATAAGCAATTATATTTAAAAATATCAAAATTAATTAATGACCGATTAATAATTGGAGATTTCACTTCCAGAAAAATGGTAAGATTATTGTATAAAAATATTAAAAACTTTATTGAAATTAAATGCGTTTAAAAATAAATTTTTAATGTCGATCTGCAAACCAGAACAAAATGAAAGAATAAGACAGGTGTTCTCAAAATAATAATATTATTATAATATAATTATAAGCTTATAATTAATTAAATTTAAAAATCTGAAAAATTAGATTAAGCAGCAATTAAAATGCTATCAAAAAGAGATTATATATTCATAAAAATAATACCTCTAAGTATGCTGTTTCTTTTTCTTTCAGAATTATTCTTGATACATCCATTTTAGGTTTGCTTATTCTAATGAATTTAAATTGAACAATTCTTGGGAATCGGACATTTTTAAATAATAGCTCAAATAATTTTTTAGAACTATGAATTGTTTATCAATAAGTAAAAACTGGAAACAGTCTTCGAGTTTATTTATACAAAAAAGGATTAGATCCAGAACAATTTTTCAGCAAATATTCGCACAGGATAGAGCTTTGGAAACATCCGAATGCTTTTTTAATTCTACATTGATATTAATTGATATCGCGATTTACTGTATTATCCTTTTTTATTTACCAATCAATTAAATATAAAATGTATAATAAATATTTCTGTACAAAAATAAAAATACCGATCTGTTATAAGATATTAAAAAATATGACTATGATTATATTTACAAGAACGTAAATAAAATCGTCTGGCATTGCAAATACGATATTTGTTAACATCTGCCAAAAAACTTATTTATAATCCTTTTAGCGAATATTCACTTTTAAGAAGAAACATAAACTTTATTGGGATTGTTTTTAATACATCCGGTATATTTCCGTTACAGATTTTTTCGGTTATGACCTTGAGCACTAGGCGCCATCATTTCGTGATTCAGATTATAAAAAAGCAATATTATTATTGTTTGTTTTTTATAATGAGTTTGGATTTCCGATATCTTATGCGATACATTATAATATGTTATTTTTCGAAAATCTTAACCTTAGTATCATAAATTTATTCAAAAAAAGATATTGATTTATTTTAGAAAATGAATTCTTCTGCATACAATTTTATAATAAAACTTGCCAGAGTGGTCTCCCTGGAACATTCTCGCATATCTTCCAATAATGCTCTTACCACCTTCTACATACGTAAACTTGACGAACTTGGATAAACTCATGCATGTTATTTGTAAACACTAATTATTGAATATAAGATTTTTGACGTCAATTTAGCGCATCTTTTACAGAATTTCACGTGCAAAAATATATTTTGAACGCCTTTTTTCTGGCAGATTGAAGACCATATGAAAATGGTGTAAGATTCAATAGCTAACATTTCATTAATTTAAGTGATTATGCTTCTGAATTATTGCGTTTACATTCTTTCGAAGGTAGACAGACAGACGGTTATCACTTTAAAAGGGTTGATGGAAAATGTGAGATACAACATTTCAAATGCTAAACCAGTTTATTACCCATTTACTATACTCTATTTTATCAATCTATTTCATTATGATTTCTACTTATTTAATTTACTTGTATTTGAACAGTCAGACGGATCGACTTCCATTTAAATGAGTTTCGCTCAAAATTTGATAAATGAACAGAAATTTGATGTTGAATCCATGTACCAAATTTCATCTGTCTAGTTCAAAGAATGAAAATACTCTGCTCACAAGCATAATGCCAACAATAAATTTTGCATGCAAGATAATAAAGAATTCGAATACTGAAGACATATATAATGGCTTTTTGCATATAAGGGCAACTAAATTGTTTATATTGCACACAAAAATAACTGAGCGGTAAGAAGTTGTATGTATCAAATTCCTGTCAAAATACAATAAAATTATAGTAGCAAAATTTTGTGATACATTCGAAATTTATCTATTTGATATGACAGTAGGATTCAAAAAATAAATATTCAATTTTTGATAACATTCTTTGTAAATACTAAAAAAATATAATAATGTGAAATAGAATATTTGAATGGGAAATTGGAAATTATTCGAATTGTTTCATTTTCTCATGTATATGAGAATAAATTTGCAATCCTAAAAATTTCACTAATAATTTATTTCACATTTTAAAATTTCTATAAGTTCGACAAAAAATATTTTTGTAGTTGAATGCTTTCAATTAACTTCGCATTTTTCATGCTTATCAGAATTCAATTATAAAATCAATTCTTCATTTTCTTATTTATCAAAATTTTGAAATCTTTTTAAACCATTGGTCCCCGATGGTAATTTAATATTCAATTAATATATTAATTTAGCTATAAATTAATTTCCAAGATGTAGCAAAATTCAGAAATAAATTGTGTTTCTAGAAATAAATTGAAAACAATAAATTTTGTTTAAATTAATACATGATAAAAATATTTAAATAATTTTATTACCAAGATAGCATTTTTAAGTCATAATCGCACAATTATTCCAACGTTTATTGAAGTTCTCTTTTGACTGATCAGTTTTGATTTTGAAAATTTTCTTTGAATATTACTCTTTATTGTTTTTTCCTGATGTCATAGAAATATGGGAAATATTTATTTAATTACTGATTTTATTAGATCAGTAGAATATATAGGGTGTTCTTTTATTAATGTCGGGGTTTCCGTACCACATAACTTTCGAATAAAAAATATTTCGCAAAAACTAATTACGGATTCGTAAATTACACCTCAAAGAATTTTATTAATGATATTAAAGTGCATAAAAAGCTTATATTAAATCTTTCACAATTTGCACCTTGTAGGCATTCAGCTGAAGGTGGTTATGGAGAACGTTCCATATTGTCGTATGCGGCATATGTAACTGCACAGCTAGCTGATTGTCTCGTTGATTTTCGTGGACTGCGAGTAAGCATTTCTTGGATGCGATCAACATTTTCCTGCGAAGCGTTAGGTCTTCCCGCTCCCTTTCGGTGTAAAATGCTACCAGTTTCCTGAAATTGTGTTTACCAGCGTCTGATAGAATTATCCGAAGGAGGATCTTTCTTGTGCGTGGTCCTGAAGTGACATTGAGTAGTTATGACTGATTTAGTTTCGGAAAACCACAATACACATATTGATTTTTCTTGCACGGTTGCCATTTTTATTTATGAAGTCATAATTACCCAGATTGAAAATGCGCTAAGATTGATTGTTGTCACGTAAAATTCTTCGAGTTGTAATTTATGAATACGTCATCGGGTTTTGCGTAATATTTTTTATTCGAAAGTTATGAGGTACGGAAACCCCGACAATAATTAATGAACACCCTGTATATTCAGTATTTATGTATGTATATAAAATAAAGTTATCAAAATAGGTAAAGGTTACGTATAGTGTGCCCCTTGCCGCGCCAAGGATGCCAAGTCGCCAATAAAGATGGCGGACAAAGTAAACAAACACTTATATGGGATAGTTACGGTTATGACTTTGCGCTAAATTTTTTAACTTAAAAAAACATCCTACGGCTTCGCTAGGCCCGGGAGGGGAAAACTAGTAGCTTCGCTAGCACATTGAACATAAGGAATGTGCAGATAACATGAACAGTAAATAATAAATAACAGAGAAAGACAAAGATGCAAAAAAAAAGGGATTTAATAGGAAATTTTAAAGAACGTGAAATGTGAATAATTCTATTGCAGACGGTTTTTAAAGAAAGAAAGCAGACGACTTCGTAAAGAAATAAATCAGACGATTTTGTGAAACCGCATACTGAAAATTAAAATGAGTAAAGGAATAAATATTTTAAATTCTCATTAAAAATATAATTGAAACTTCTTATTAACTATACAAAAAAATCTTAATTATGATGCAGATCAAAAATAAAATATTTAATTGATATTATTTTATTATTTTTAATTTAATAGTCTTCATAAGAGTTGAAACTCATGTACAACTCAACCATTGTAGGAAGAAGTAAACAAAACATCATTAGGGTTACTACAAGAACTTTGCGTTGGGTTGCTAAATTGGCGACAAACTCGGGGGCACACTAATGACCATTTTAACCTCAAAATAAATCCTTATATCTCATAACGCATAAGAACAAATATTTATGAAATAGTTGGGGGAAAATAGGAAGCAAAATTAATCCATACGAGAGAAGATTTTTTTAGTGACATATTTCACTTTACAACAAGAAAAATATAGTAACCAATTTGATTACTTCAAAATGATTTTAAAATCTTCCAAGATGAGAAATATCCACTTTTGAAAGAATCTAGAGCAATCACTCCTTGGTTTCGATTCAATAAAATATATGAAAATAGTTTAGTAGTTTCTTAATTCCATTAAGTTAATTCAAATTAAAAAGTTACATTGAATTTGAAATAGAAAAAAAATAACCAATTTATAATTAAATGATTTAATTAAAATAATTTTTAATTTACTGTTTTAATGAAGGATTAATGAAGCTAAAAGAAGAAGCATTTTTTTCCCATAGTATGCGTTTATTTCTTGGATATTAGAAAATATAAGCATATTGTTGAACAATCAATGCGAATTTGCTCAAACTGTAGCGAATTGCATACATTAAAAAAAAAGAAAATGAAAGTATGCTCTTGTTACTTATGGCACTTTGCAAGACCGCTGATAGAACTGGCAGCGATTTAAACCGACTAAGCGCACTTTATTTTTTCAGCAGCGCCAACTAGAGCTAAGAGTACGACTTAGCTGCCAAATGCGTCAAATTTGCTTTCCAAATTTCTTTTTATATAAGGGCACGTTTACACATCGCACAGATAGGAAAACCCATGTCCAAACTATAGATTCGAACCCAGTACGCCCAGAACATGGAAAAGACGCGTTACCCTTATGCCAGTGCACCGGCAAATGCAGATTTTTATGGTTATAATATGCACACATTACATATAAATTATAATTCATGCTTAATTACATATGTATTATAATTTATAATTACATATAAATTGTCTTAAAAACCAGTAGGAACATAAATAAAAATTTAGTTTTAAGGTATTTAAATACATAATTTGTGTTTTTGTTTTATCAATAGCTGCTTTCTTAATCCAAAAATTTACAGCTCAGTTTTCATGCGCCAAAAGACAGTAAAGAAATGTAGTCAATTTTAATCCCTATTAAAAATGAAATTCTTAAAATATGAATTTTAATCAGAATCAGTTTTTTAAATAATGTTTGTTTAATACTTGATATATAAATTAATTGTTAAAAAACTTCAGATTTATTATTCATAAAAATAAAACAAAAATACATCTAGCAACAAACAAAATAACATAGAATATGCGACATATAAATTCGATTAGTTTTCATTTTCATTCACAAAAGAACAAAAAAGTTTTTAAAAATCAAGTTTTTTTTAGCAAACAATAATCATCAATATAACTTCTGTATAACTAAAAACTTTCTTTACAAAAAGAAAATTATTTAATACTTTTACGCTTTTAAAAACGACATTCATTTGCTTTAATTAATTTCAATGTTCATTTCATAATACACATTTTAATGCATTTTCTGATAAGGAAATTCTCTATAATTATTTTTAAATAAAAAATACATAACAAAGAACTTATTAGGAATGAATTTATAAACGAATCTACCTGAAAAACTGTCCTTGATCAGTTGTTCGTATTCCTTGACATTTAATGCAAAGCATATTCCTTCTAAAAATAAGCAAAACCTTCTACTGATAAACAAATTCCGCCGACATGTGGCGAGCTCATTACACATGCTGTTTGACAGAATGACGTAATTTACGTTAAACCAATGGCGAATGAGTGAATTCGCAGATAAAGTCTGAACATAATTTAAGACAGAAATAAATTGAATATTCTCTGGCTACAAGATAATATACATGATTTATATTCTAGTGTATCTTATTTTTTTTTCTTTCGAAAATTATATTCCTCCGTTGTTTCCAAATATAATTTTTTTTAAGATGGAGGCAGACGATTTTAATTCCATTTTGATCCAAATAAAATAAACAGCAGATGATTGATTGCAAATAAGATTTTCTTTCCATATTTAATTTCCAAGAAACACTTCATTCGGAAATTGGTTTTTTTCTCGTTCTTATAATAAAAGAATAATTATTTTTAAATCAAAAGAAAAATAATCTCCGGATTTCTGATTGGATTTATTTTGCTAGAAATTTTTTATTATTTTGAAGAAAAGGATTTTCAAAACGAAATGGGATTGGAATAATATGATGCAAGTAGATTGTGATTTAATGTTCAAAATATTTAATCGATTTAAATTGGTTCGTGTTGTTATTTTTGTGTGTCGTTTTGGTATTCTAAAATCGTCGTTAGTATAATTAATTATTTTTAAGAATAAAATTTCTGACCTACTCATTGTTAATGTTATATTTGAATTACTTAATTAGATGTCATTCTGTGTTGAATAAAAATGATGAAAATAATAAATTAATCTTCGAACATTTTAATATCGCATGAGATGTTTTAAATCACTCTAAAAGTAAAATTTTGGTATTTGTTAAGCATTTTGAAAAGTGAAAGGAAAATTTACGGTTAGATCTCAGCATATACATAACTTGTATTTTATGTTTAACAGTTAACAAAATAGTACCAAGCATTTTATTAAAAACAAGAAAAAAATGGTTTCTAGTTGTGCAGTGATTAATTTACGCTTTTGACAACATTATTCCGAATGTTCCTTGGAAAAAATATTTTAAACCTTTTTTTTTTTTCCTTCAAAAAAGATTTAGTTAAAGAATTAAAAGAAAAATAATTTCTTGTTTTGTGCAAAATTAACCGTTCTATTATTCTTCCTTCTATTCAGCATCCTATTTGTGATGTTTTTATATTTTTATGAGATTTTAAATCTTTTATATCTGACAATTATGCTATAAAACATTATTATTTTTATACATCAAGCCAAATAATATCTTTAGCTTATTTTACTTGACGGTAATCGATTTCGAATTATTATAAGAATATTTGAGGTTCAAGTGAATAAAGTTTAATGTTTAAAAACTCCGTAAACAAACCATTATACTGAATAACTGGAGCTTAAAAATTATCTGTCTATCTCTTTGTGATAATAAAAGAAAGGTATCTGAAAATCCGTGTATTCTGAAAAGTCCGCAAAAAAAAGTTCTTTATTTTAACAATATAATCGTAATTCTAATCTTTAATTAACATTTAAAAGTAATTGACTTAGGTAATCAGTTCAAGTAAGTTAAATAATTTACTTAAGCAAATAAAACCAACTGCAATTGTTTTGCATCTACGCAATCATTTAATGTTAAGGGCGAATGATAAACAGTAAAAAAAATAAGGTCTAGAGTGAGTGATTAGTTATCTCCATTGTTTAAAGATACGTATCTTGGCCTTCCGATGTTTGTCTTTAGAGCTTCGGTAAATATTTAATACTTTCCTTATCAAAGGGCAATTTAATTTTATGCGGACCCTTAGCTTCGAATTTTTTGACTAAGGGAGAGTGTAAATCAGAACTGCATTTTGCTAGTCAAATTCTTGGTTTTTAAAAATGGGCTCTCTACTAGGGCTGTATATTGTTTTTAAGAAAATTAAAAATATATGTTTTAAAGATAATATAATTGGGTAATTCGGTTTAAATAATGGGTTTAATTCGTCAAAATAGGGGTGAGAGAAAGGATGGAAGGAGGGGATATTAGCTAAAGTCGGATTAATTGCAGACAGATTTGAAATAATATGGACAGAAATGGCACGATATTCACATACAAGTGAAAAAAAATTGAACAAAAATGTATCTAATAGGGCTTAAATCAAGGTCGAAATATGGAGACAAATTCCGGAAGTGCATTTATCCTTCCTTGTCTCCCCCCTTAATAAGATAGAATCGTTGAAAAGTAATCGTCTCAGAATAGTGAAACTAACAATAAATATGCCGGCTTTCTGGCACAGAGGTGGCTCGTCTTCCTCGTGTTCTGGGCGTCCCGGCTTGGGCATGGTTGTTCTTCTGTGTGCTATCTGGGAAATGTGTGACTGTGCCCCCCTGTAAATAAGGGCAAGCAATGTGGTGAGTGTGTGGCTAAGTCGTACTCTTGGCCCTAGTTCGCACTACTTCAAAAACAAAAGACGCTCCTTTCGGCTTAAATCTGCTGCTGCATTAGTGGGGGTGGGGCTTGTGCATAGGCAAGTGCCATAAATAACAACGCAACAATAACAATAAACGTAAAAATCTTTAATTTTGTTCTTTCCTCTCACCCTTATTTCACCGAATTAAAGGCTTTAGAATCCGTTGGCAAACAGTAGTCGTTATTTTCTTCTATTGCTTCGGTACTAAGCGTCTGAGTGACGAATTTTCGTAATAGAACTTTGTATCACTTTTTTTTTAGTGCGGGAGCTCCGGAAATTTTTAAATAATTGTGATATTATTTTTTTATGTGAATTTTCTTCTGACTTTTTCAAAGTTGCGTCTTTAAGAAGAAATCTGATCTTTGAAGGTGTAAGTTAATATTTAGAACAAAAACAGTAACTATGTGAACCAATCATAGAGCAAGATAAGTCCTCAAATTATAATTTCTTGTAACTTACCCCATCATTCAAAGTTGCGTCTTTAAGAAGAGATCTGATCTTTGAAGGTGTAAGTTAATATTTAGAACAAAAACAGTAACTATGTGAACCAAATATAGAGCAAGATAAATCCTCAAATTATAATTTCTTATAACTTACACCATAACATACATTTAGATATTTTTACTAACATTTTAAAAAGAAATATTGCGATTTGTAAAAACTTTAAAGTAGCTCTTTAAGATCAAATACATAAAAAAAGTAAATAAACAAAAATATTTTCTCAAAAGTTCAACAAACTGAAATTAATCAAAATTTAAGAAATATTTTATTCTTCTTTAATTTGCTAAAACAGTGCATGCTTTTACGACTTCTTACTGCATATTTTGTCAGGGTAGTCACTGTACATCCTAGGGTAAGAACGGTCGGCATATTCAAAAGCTTAACGGTCGGCATATTCACGGCTTAACGTTCATATTACGGCATATTCCCTTTGAAAAATCCACTGGTACCCGCATTAATAAATAAATAAATCTAATTAAATTTAATGAAGGTAAATTTCATCTCCTTTTACGAGTCCTGCTTTATATAACTATGCATATAATTTTACGCGAGATTTAGTTTTATAGTTAGCTTCACTTTTATAGTTTTATCTAATAATATAATCTAATATTTAGAAGTTTGTATATAGTGGACGATATCACAAGAGTAACTGGTTCGGATTTTGGATTGATACTCAAAGGAAAGAATGATACTCGCATCTTCCAATAGTTCACACTTTTATTCACGGCTACTCGTACACTACTGAGCTATGCTTGCTTGCGGTGGGGCAACACACTACGTGCGCGCCACCTATTGGTTGCATATTTTACAACTTCTTAACACTCCCGACCTTGAAACCTTAAGGGTTTCAATACAAATATTCTATTACAAAATACAATATTAAAGAATACAATAGTTTTTAAAATACATGATGATATTGA